>CAUYRT010079974.1:0-118905 GCA_963574885.1 Lepilemur ruficaudatus | reverse complement strand
ACGATCCTAGCCCTTACCTCTTTCTGTACATAAGATACTGGCTGACAGGATTAATGATTATGTCTCTGTAATATATAACCAAATGTACCCTCGCACCCACACTTTGATGAGATTTTGCTCTAATGTGATTTCTGAGCAGGTGTGATGTAACATGCAGAACTGCCACCACCTGTACATAAACCATTCGCTGAAACACTGCTTTGGAGAAGTCTAACAAACTCTCTGAAAGACTCTCCCGGGTTGCAGTCCTCAATAAGACTCTGAATAAAACTAACTTTAATTTATTAAAAGGCTGATTTTTTTGTTGTTGTTGTTAACCATGAGGCTGTAGTGTTCTCTCTAGATGGTACTGAAACTCAAACTGTCTTGCACAACCCAGAAACAATGGTTATCAGCCAACATTCCTGAGTAGATGCCTCTTATCTCCATTTCATAGGCTCAGAGGGGTGAGGTGACTTGCTCAAAACTGCACAGGCATGGAGTATTAGAATCCAGTTTTGAATCCAGGTCTGTATGATTCCAAGGTCTTAATAATTACAGTCAAAGTAAAACAGCTTCTGATTAGAATCTTGTGTGGCTGGGTACTTCATGAATGTTTGCCTTGGCTCACCACAATCCTAGAAGCAAAGGAGAGCATGGCGTCTATACACTAGGGGTTTAGCGTAGGGCTGAGCACACAGTAGGTCGTGAATATGTGCAGGCTCCATGAGAGCATTTTCTCTTGTCAACTTGTTTCACTGCCCGGTGTCATAATTAGGTCACCCAAGAGACACCACTACCCCTGTACAAATCCATCAATTCCTCAAAATAGTGATTGAGAGCAGAACAATGATTGATTGGCCAGCCTATTGCTTCACTGACAGACCTATGGTGAATTTCCCATCCTTCAAGGCTGGTAGGGTGGCATAGCATATGGGAGAGGACAGGCTCAGAAGTCAGAAAGGATTTCAAACGTTGCCTCTGTAACTTGCTATCTATAGGACCATGTCTGGTTTCAGTTTCTACCACTGTATGTGATCATTATCAACTTGACAGGTACACACACATTCATTTTCAGATGCTTTTATATATGTATACATAACAGTTAGGAAAATTGATCTAAAACGGGGACTCATTCTTAGGTCTCCTAACTCTGGATCTGATCCTTTTTCTCCAAATCAATTACTATCTCTCTTTTAGTAAGCCAGACTTGGGTTCAAATCCTGGCTCTGCAACTTTTTTGTTGCCTTATCTTGGTTGCACAAGGATTGTGTGAAATAACCAAATGTTAATAGGAGTCATCATTATGGTATAGCCCTGTAGTTTTTAGCCACTGCTACTGACTATATCTAATCCTTGAAGGCAAGCTTTTGTCTTATTCATCCTAGTGACCCACTTACCCCCAGTAGCACTGGCCACACACAAGGATATTTACTGAGCACCGAGTTTGTGCCAAGAACTGTGCTGAAGCCTCTGTGTGCATTGTCTCTTCCACTCCTCACAGAAATCCTGGGACTGGGTTGCATTAGTCCCATTTTACAGATCTGGCAATTGAGAGTCAGAAGTTGAAGTAGTTCCACTGAAGTCACCCAGTGAGGAAGAAGCAGTGCCAGGTTCCAACCCACATCTGTCTGATTCTGGAGTCCATGTGGTTGATCACTGTGCCACCCAGTTTTGCTAAGAAGTTGTTCGGTAACTATGATGAATGGGTGATGAATTGTACAGCTGAGTCAGTCGACAGCCAGTGCAGATAGCCAGACCTACACAGCTTGTGATTTTGTCACCTGTGCTTTCTTACCATCAATGACATCTGAAAGAGGCCTTTCTATAGTCACTCTCTTTTCCCAGGGCCCTGGAGTTAGGCTGCTGTCATGGAACAAAGACCCACCTCCTCCAGCCTGACCTGGCCCCCCAGTGGGGACAGAGGGCTTGGCACTGTGCTGAGCACATATTAGACTCTCTGGTCACCTTGTCAGCTGATGGGTAGAGCAATTGGGTGATGCAGAGAGCCCACAGGACACAGCCCTTGTTGTGAAATTGCTGTTGGTTCCAGAGCACGGAAAATTTCTTCCTGCCTACTTCGGGTGGGATGGGTTGCCCGAGGGCCAAACACCTCATGGGAATTGAGAAGGCTACAGGGACAGGTGCAGGGGTGGCAGGTGGCCATGAAATTTTCCGGTCCTGTCCCCTCTCCCAGTCCTGTGACTGTCTCCACAGCCAGCCTAACAATCATACCATGTGTTGGAGTTCACAACATACTTTCACATACATGACCCCACCTTTGAGCCTCACAGCGATGCTTTGCAGTAGGTGTGGGTGGGAAGCAGCTTGGTCTGGTGACAAAGCCCCAGTTGTAAAGTCATCAGACCTGGTTCAGATCCCAGCTCTACCCCTTAAGAGCCTGATGATTTGGGGAAATTTACTAAACCTCTCCAAATCTGGGCTTCCGTTCTCTGTAAAATGGGGATAAGAATAGTCCTTTCATCACAGGGTATTGTGGGAATTAGGGGATCTATGTCAAGTTTCTAAGAAGTCAAAAAATGAATGTTAAAAAATTAGGTATGCCTTACCTAATTATTCTATAGTCTGTTGCCTGCTGGATACATGACTAACCCTGGGTCACTTAGCATATAAGCGGCAGAGCTGGGGTTCACACGCAGTTCTCCTGGCCTTGGTTCGGGGATGGTAGCAGTGGGTGCTTATTATTAATATATTCAGCTGACCTGAATTGGATAAGAGATTGGGGCTGTCCTTCAGCCTCCCTGTGTTCTTGTCATGCTTTCCAGGGATGGGGTGGACATCAAGCTAGAGATGAGTCTAGCACTCAGAGGTAGGCGTGTGGGAGCAGGGCAGGATGGGAGGAAATAGAGCCCCTTAGATGTGCCTGGCTTCCTTTCCAGCTCCCCTGCCGAGGTCTCCTCCCTGCCTGTCCTCTGCCTTTTGCTGTAACTTTCCAGTCTCTTGGTGATTTCCCAAGATGAATGCACCACACCTCAAATGAGCTGTTTGCCTAAATGACAGGATGCTCTTGGTTCATCCAATGAATATTTATGAAGGCTCTACAAGGCCTACAACCCTATAATCAGGGCTGGAGGGCGGAGGTGCTGGACAACAAAAGATCTGGGCCCCCGAGGATCTTCCGACACAGCAATGCATCCAGAAAGCAGTACTGGGCGGATTATTTCTGTCCCCTCCACCTACTTGCCAGTGCATACCCACTAAGGTTCTTTCTAAATCAGTGTCAGTCCCTCCTTTTAACTTTGCGTGCAGTGGGAGGAGATTGACTTCTTTAAGTCCTTGAGGGCTGTTTGGCTTGGGTGGATTTGGAGGAAGCCAAGAGCAGACAGCTATTCAACATTCCCTGGGAGAGGGGGAATGAATCACCGGTTGTCTTGGACACAATGTCAGCTGGCCCTGTCTCTAATCAGTTCCAGGAGCGCTAGACTCTTGGGGAAGAGAACCAGGGCAGCCTCCACATCCTTGGCTCTCAGGCCCTACCCAGAAGGCAACTGGCTCTGGGAGTACAAGATGACAGGAAGAAGCTAGGATGCTTTGGACCTCCTACTGGAGCCTTTTCTTGAGCCTAGGGTCTTCTTTGTCTCAGGTCATCATCACCTCTATAGGATGTGACAAATTTGAGAATGTGCTGCATCCAAGGCCTACTTGGGCCCACTTTCTTTCTCTTTTTCCTTAAAAAGAAATGAGACTTATTATACAAAGGATATTACAAATTTAAACCATAAATTTGGGTATATTTTATTTATATCCTTTTAAAAATACCATTTATTAATAAAAATACTTTGACGTTAGGCTAAGTGAAATAAGCCAATCACAAAAAGACAAATACTGCATAATCCCATTTACATGAGCTATCTAAAGTAATCAAACTCATAGAAACAAAGAGTAGAATGGTGGTTTCTAGGGACTCACGGGAGGGGAAACTGAGTTGTCGTTAGGTATAGAGTTTTAGTCATGCAAGATGAAAAGTTCTAAAGATCTGTTCTATGACAATGTGCATATATAGTTAACACTACTATACACTTAACACATTGACAGCCACACTAGAAAAGAAAAATTTAGGGCCAGGCGAGGTGCTCACGCCTGTAATCCTAGCACTCTGGGAGGCTGAGGCGGGAGGATTGTTTGAGCTCAGGAGTTTGAGACCAGCCTGAGCAAGAGCAAGACCCCATCTCTACTAAAAATAGAAAAATTAGCTGGGCATGGTGGCGCTTGCCTATAGTCCCACCTACTTGGGAGGCTGAGGCAGGAGGATTGCTGGAGCCCAGGATTTTGAGGTTGCTGTGAGCTAGGCTGATACTACGGCACTCTGGCCTGGGCAACAGAGAGAGACTGTGTCTCAAAAAAACAAACAAACAAACAAACAAAAACCAGTAAGAATTAAAAAAACAAAAATAATTTTTCCTTGGGGCCATGGTGTTTTATTACAGAAATAGAATAAAAACTTTGAAAACAAAATGATCCTTTCTAGTGTAATGAAAAATTTATTTTTTATTGTTTTCTGTGCATGAGTTATATGCCAACTTGAAAAATAGTTCTCCTGGCTCCCAAGGGGAAGAGACACATGAGTTCCATATGCTTCATGAGGCTCCAGGGCTCAAAACTAGCATGAGTTAAATACAACTCACATGGCAGTTCATGTGTTAAAAATGGTAAAGGGGTAGATTTATGTTATGTATTTTTTACCACAATTACAAAAAACACTTTGTCTTGTGGCTGCCCTGTTATGTATATAGTTTTGTATCCTGCTTTATTCAATTGATGGAAGATATTAAAAGTACATCTAAATTCTTTCTTACCATTATTTTGAATGGATACACAATATTTCACTAGGCAGAGATGCCACAATTTACATTCCCCTTTTGGACATTTCCGTCGTTGCTCTACTGAATAAGGAAGGATGCGTGAGTATTTATTTACTATAGAAAGTTTCTCTCTATTTACGATTCCCTGAGCTGGTCTCCCTGACGAGGAGGCACAGGATCAAAGCATGTAAACACACCAGGGCTTTGGTTGTCCATTGCCAAACTGTTTTCCAAAAAGGTTGTACTAATTTCCCCTCCTACCAGCAATGAATGCGAGCTCCTGTTTCACCACACCCTCGGCAACGCTGGGTGTTATCATGTTCTCAAATCTGGACTGATTTGGTAGGCACACATTTGCATCTTATTTTAATTTTCATTCCTTTTATAACTAATGAGATGGAACACCTTTCCACGTGTTTGTGAATTGCTTATTCCCATCTTCTGACCCTTCCTTTCCTTTATCCATTTGGCTTTTGGGGTCTTCAAGGTTTTTTCTTTTTTCTTTTTCTTTTTTCTTTCTTTCTTTAGACACAGGGTCTTGCTCTGTCACCCAGGCTACAGTGCAGTGGTGTGATCATAGTTCACTGCAGCCTCGAACTCGTGGGCTCTAGCGATCCTCCTGCCTCGGCTTCCTGAGTAGCTGGGACTAGAGGTGTGCACCACCAGGCCCAGCTAATTTTTTAATTTTTATTTTTTTGTATAGACAAGGTCTTGCCATGTTGCCCAGGCTGCTCTCAAACTCCTGGCCTCAAGTGAGCCTCCCACCTTGGCCTCCCAAAGTGCTGGGATTACAGGTATGAGCCACCGTGCCAGGCCTCAAGATTTTTCTTACAGAATTACATACGTTCTCTGAGGATCCAGCTTTTGAGGTGTCATACGACTGCCATTGTAGCCTGAGATAACGAGACCTATCCCCTCCGCTAGGAGACTTCTCTTATCTCCCTAATTCTTGTACCTTCTTCAAAGTCCAGTTAAGCCTCCACCTTCTATCAAAAGCCCACCCTGCTAGCCCCAGACTATTTTTCTTTCCCTTTTCACTCCACTTAAGCACAGTAGGCATTTCATAGCACGGTTACATTTTCAGACTCGTTCACATTGGGTCTCTGGTTGTCCACTGCGTCCGGCCTCTCCAGGGAGCAGGGGTCTCCCCTGCACTAGTGCCGTTCCAGGCACATAGACAATGTGCAAATAAGTGGACTTGGCAGTAACCCACGGGTTACTCATAATCCCTGTGAGGACCGGGACATCATCTGCCTGGTTCACTGTGTCCACTATACTGCTTGGTGCACAGTAGGTGGCCAGGAAATATTTGTCAAGCTGAATGAACGAATTGCTTCACTCTGGACCTCCATTTTCTCATCTGGAAGGCGATTTAGCTGAACTTAGTACTGATTGATTGATTGATTCATTTATTCATTCAAAAAAATGTTGGTTAAGCCCTTCTATGCCAGGCCCTTTTCTGCCAGGCGCTTGCTAGATGCCAGGTGCATGGTGTTGAACAGAGCAGATGACAGGCCCTCCCCCGCCAGAGCTTCGATCTAACCGTGGACACAGACGTTCTCAACTTTACACATGAATTTTAAAAGTACAGTGTGACAAATGCTCCAAAGGAAAAAATACAGAGTTCTATGAAGGCATTTAATAGAGAGAAGCCTCTGAATTCTAAAATTCAATCACCTTGTTAAAACTGCCAATCCTTGGCCACACATGATAGCTCATACCCGTATTCCCAGTGCTTTGGGAGGCTGAGCTAGAAGATCACTGAGGCTAGGAGTTTGAGACCAGCCTGGGCAACATAGTGAGATTCTGTCTCTACAAAAAAAAATTTTTTTTAATTTACCTGGGCATGGTGGCGCATGCCTATAGTCCCAGCTACTTGGGAGGCTGAGATGGGAGGATCCTGTGAGCCCAGGAGTTAAGGCTGCTGTGAGCTATGATTGTGCCATTGCATTGTAGCCTGGGTGACAGAGCAAAGCCTTGTCTCTAAAAAAATTAAGTTAAATAAAACAAAAAATTGCCAATCTTCGAACATACCTATTTTTTGACGGTAAAACAAATAGATGTCCCATGGGCATCAGCTCCAGGGCAGCTGGAGATGTCCCATGGGCATTCACCTCCAGGGCAGTTGAAGCACCTTAAATCCCAGGAGGCCAGCGGGTTCCTGGGCCCCACCCAGGGCTCCTATCCCTTGGGGCTGTGGCCCCTCCAGTTCCACCATCAACAGGCCAGGACTCGCCCGTGTTCAAACACCTTCAACAGCTCTCCACTTCTTACAGGATAGAATCCAAACTCCTCACACCAGCATTAAGGTCTTCTATGATCTGACCCAGGCTTTTCGGGTGAGCCTCATGTGTCCCACACTCTGGGCCCCAACCGTGGTAGACTGGTCCCTACCTACCCTGGGGCCCGGAGCCTGAGGTCTCTCGCAACCTTGGTTTTGTCATCAGTGAGATGATGCGTTTGGACTAAAACAATCTTCAAGTTTTATAAATGGTATGCTCCTGGGATCACTATCCCAACATACTGTGCTCTTTTCTCCTTTGTGCTTTCACCCAAGCTGTGCTCTTTGCCGGGAAGAGCGCGGTTGCCACCTGCGACTTCTGTGAGATGGTATTCTAGATTTCTTTCCTTCAAGATGGAGCCCAGATACCATCCTCTCCTTGAAATTCAAAGAAATTCCTTCTCTGTGTTTACAGAATAATATGCTTGAAACTTTGTTAGGGTACTTATTTATTACCTTCTACTACGTATAGCTGTGTACAGACACTACAGCCCAGAGTTTGGTGTGAGGTCTGCAGTAAGATAAAACACCATTCACATCCCAGCTTTGCCCCTTATTTGCTGTGCAAACTTGGCGAGTCACTAAACTCTCTGACCTTCAGTTTCCTCATCTGTGAAACAGAGATCATAAAACCTTCCTCACAGTGTTGTACAAGCTAAACGTGAAAATAAACAGAAAGCATTTCACAGGGTCTGGCAAACAGTAAGGGCTAATCCCCTACTGCATTCTAAGTGCCTTTATGACAGGCACTAGGTCTCATCCATTCCTGGACCTCCCAGAGAGCTTGAAGAGGAAAAGGGAAACCAAATAACCAATAATCGCACATCTGTTATGTGCTAAGCATTGTGCTGTGCACACATATCTCCCTTAATTCTCACAACAACTCGATGAAGTAGGTCTTGTAATTACCCCCATTTTACAGTTGAGGGAATTGAGGCTCAGAGAAGTGAAGTGCCTTACCCAAGGCCATGCAGACTGGCAGAGCTGAGATCTGAGCTGGGATCTGTGCTTTCAGAGGCCAAACTGGTTCTAAGTAATTCATTCTTTTTTTTTTTTCTTATTGAGTTGGTTGGGGTCTCGCTCTTGCTCAGGCTGGTCTCGAACTCCTGAGCTCAAGGGATCCTCCCGCCTCGGCCTCCCAGAGTGCTAGGATCACAGGTGGAGCCACTGCGCCCAGCCATGGTTCTGGGTAACTCAACTGAGCTTGTTCAGCAAGCTTAGGAAGCCACCTAGAAACTCCCCTCAAACTCTATGGCATTGCCAGTTGACTTCTGTTTCCCACGCGAGGCTGTAAGCTCCTAGAGAGCAGGGTCTCTGTCGTACCCCTTTGTATCTCGCACATCCCCAAGTATCTACCAGTGTGCCTCGACATAGACATTTGCTGGATGGATGAGCAGAGGGACGGATGGACAGATGGACGGATGGACAGGCAGGGGAACCAGTGAGTGCACGAGCAGGAGCGTCCCCAGATGGAGTGTTTGCACGCCAAGCATTCCTCTCTAATAGCTCTCTGTCCTCTCCCCCAGGGACAACCCTAGGGCCGGGCTGAGAGTGGGACAGACTGTGGGAGAAGAGTGGGGAAGAAAACACGCCCCACGTGACCACCGAGCCTCTCTCGAGGTGTCATCAGGGTGGACACGACAGTGGTCAGATTCCAGCTGCAATAGTCATGCCAGCCCCTGCAGGGGACACCACGACATCTGGCGCCCACTAGTGGGGCCAAGGCCTGATCCACGCTTCAGCCTTTCCTCCCCCTTTCCCTCCACCGGCACCCACTGCCCCCACCCTGATTCTTGACCATAAGAAGAGAGGCCACAGGTCAGATTTTGCCAAAGAGCCACCAAATCCCCAGAGAGGGTGAGGCTGGTTTGGGCCCAGGAAGTGGGTCAAAAGCCACTGTCTCATTATGGAAATAGTAGCGAAGTCCCAAGATGCTTAATCACCAGGCTGAGCTGATAGTATCTCTGTCTCCCCATGATATTCTGGAAGGGAGGGAGGAACCACGGGCGGCATGAACATCCCCGGCCCACACTCACTGGGTGGGATGAAGGCACTGATGCATTCACGGTGCTTAGCACGGGGCCTGGCCCCTAGTAACTGCTCAATAAATGGGAGATGCAATTATTAGTGTTATCAATTATCATCAAAGGTAATTAATTAACTGCTACTGACGTGGCACTTTACTCTTCACTCTACATCTAGAATGGATCTGAAGCTCATGGTTTCAAACCCAAGTCCATGTCACGCCCCAAAGCAGGGAAAATCAAAATGAGAAGGCAAGATTGTGCCTGGTGGCAGGCAATCCATAAAGTGGAATTTGGGGCAGCTATTAAATGACTGTGTGGTGCCATATTTATCGCCAGTATTTCGACTGCAGTGCTTAAGTGTCCAGGTGCAAAGTCGGGGGCACCTGCGAGCTTATGCTGGTCACCTACGCTTCCAGAGCCTCAGATTCCCACCTTGTAAAGCTAATGTAAAAAGTCCTACCTGTGGATTTGGTGAATGATTTCATAAGCACTGGCACCCCCAAGGCTGGCAGCAAATAAGATCCCTGGAAGAGTGACGCGGACCCAAATCCCCATGTCTTCAGCAAGCACCTCAGGCAAGTCTCACTCAGCAGACCACAGACCTGCCGTCGGGGGACCAGGGAGTCAATTTGTAAATAGGCCTAGCACGGTTCCTGGCATTCTATCTGCTCAGTAAATGCAGTCGTCCCTCAGTATCTGGGGGGGACGGTTTCAGAACCCCCCACGGATACAAAAACTCGACGATGCTCAAGTCCCTGGTGTAAACGGGGCAGTATTTGCATATGACCTGCGCACGTCCTCTCTGAACTCTAAATCACCTCTAGATGACTTGTAATACCTAACGCAATAAATGCTATGGAAATAGTTGTTATTCTGTATTTTTTATTTGTGTTATTCTTTATTATTGTAATTTTTAAAAATTTTCCATCTGCAGTTGGTTGAATCCTTGAATGCAGAGCCTGCAGGTAGAAAGAGCCAACTGTAGTGATGACTGCTGTTTCCAAAAGGCTCTAGCTGCCTTTGAGCCCCCTAGTTCTTACCTCTGTGAGTATGTCTGTTGATTGACTCCAAAATTAAGTCAAAATCCACCCAGGGCTTGGCATGCCACCCACCTCTAGCGCATGCCACCCAGACACTTGCAATTGTCCTTGCTTCCACTCTGGGTCCCGTCAGTCGCCACCAAGCAGCCACAGTGATCTTGTTTTTCAAATGGCTAAATTAGAGTATGACATTTAAAATAAAACCCACCCTCCTCCCCATGATTTGCAAGATCTGGGGCCTACCTGTCTCTCCGACTGTGTCCCAATCTCTCACTCGGCCCCAGCCACACTAGCATTCTGTCTGTTCCTGAAACAGCCCAAACTCGCTCCCACCCCAGGACCTTTGCACTTGCTGTCTCCTCTGCCTGGATTCAGTCACGGCTGCCCCATTCTCATTACTCAGGCTTAGTTCAAACATCACTTCCTCAAAGAAGGTTTTTACAACCACCCTTTCCAATGTTGCCCCCTAAATATTGCATTGCTTTCTTCACAGCAACATTTGAAATGATCATTTTCAGTGGTTCATGGCTTGATAGCTCCTAGGAAGGGAAGACCTTGTCTATTTTGTTCACTTTTATATTCTCAGGACCTAGGGAGAGTGCCAGTAAATATTTATAGAAGTTATAAATATTTGCTAAATGAATGAATGAAGTTATTATTACTGCTGTTATAACATGTAACTTATTTAAATGTTTACAGTAAAAGTTGAGTTTCAAAAGAGTATGTGATAATTTTCCCTTCTCTAAAATTTTATTTCCAAAAGCATACGCACACATGCACATCTATATAGACACATACATATCCATATGCACATACACACATAAACATACATGTGGTGGACATATACACACATACATTATACATACTCAAATGTACATCTAAAAGTCTGTAAGGACTCAACATCAAAATGTTGAATTTTTCTTTTTGTTTTCAGACAGAGTCTCACTCTGTTGCCTCGGCTAGAGTGCCGTGGCATCTGCCTAGCTCACAGCAACCTCAAACTCCTGGGCTCAGGCGATCCTCCTGCCTCAGCCTCCCGAGTAGCTGGGACTACAATCATGCGCCACCATGCCCAGCTAATTTTTTTTCTATTTTTAGTAGAGACAGAGTCTCGCTCTTGCTCAGGCTGGTCTCAAACTCCTGACCTCAAGTGATCCTCCTGCCTCAACTTCCCAGAGTGCTAGGATTATAGGCGTGAGCCACCACACTCAGCCCAAAATGTTGAATTTTGTATTTATAATCACGATGCATTTATTTTTAAATCAGAAATAATCTATAAAATAATTTCTATGTCAGGAAAAAATCAAGGTTAAAAACATTTTTTAATAAAGAAAGCAACCAACAGGAAAGGGAGAAATCTCATTATACCCGGAACCTGGACTTAAACCAATGAACATCACATTTCATTTTATTTTCAAATCCCTGACAGCCAAGGGGGTCTCAGACTGCTCCCAGATATCATGCAGGCTGGTCTGGAGAGACACATTCTTTCCTGGTGCTCAGCCCAGGAGTAACAGAGAGCATGGGAATCTTGAGATAAAGGGCGTTGTGCAACCGTGAACAATGTCCTCGGCTTCCACAGTGATACTGACACATTCTTCAATGGCTGTTTGTCACATCCACCCTCTATAAAAACTAGGGTATAATATCAAATCACAACTCAGCAAAGAAACTTTTGCATGTAGTAAAACTAAAGTGCCCTGGGTTCGTTGCCTAACTTGTGGATGGAATCACAGGCACTCATATAATGCTTGCAGCCTGCCAGGCTGTGTTCTAAGCACTTTAAATACATTAACTGGTGTAATCTTATTAACCCTGTGCAACAGGTACTGTTATATTGCTAGCATCATCCCCATTTTACAGAAGAATAAAGTTGATACAGCAAAGTTAAGCAACATGCCTAAGGTTATACAGCTAGTCAATGGTAAAGCTGGGGTTGGTTTTTTTTTTGGTTTGTTTGTTTATTTGTTTTGAGACAGGGTCTCACTCTGTTGCCTGGGCTAGCGTGCAGTGACATCACAGCTCACTGCGACCTCAAACCCCTGGGCTCAAGCGATCCTCCTGCCTTAGCCTCCCGAGTAGTTGAGACTACAGGCATGCACCACCATGCCTAGCCGATTTTTCTATCTTTTGTAGAGACGGGCTATTCTCACTTTTGCTCAGGCTGGTCTTAAATTCCTGACTTCAAGAAATCCTCCCACCTTGGCCTCCCAGAGCGCTAGGATTACAGGCGTGAGCCACCATGCCCAGCCTAAAGCTGGGGTTTGAACCCAGGCAGGCTGGCTCTGGCTCTCTGGGCTCCTCACCAGTAAGCAATACAGCCCCAAAGAACTAGGGGCCTGGGGGCAGTTACACATTCCTTTCAACTCACACTGACTTCTCTTCCTATCCACCCAGGTATTTTGACACTCAACTGATTTAATCAGCCCAGCCAGCCATATTCCACATGGTACTGTTCTTTAATTAAGCATGGCTGAAGGCAACTGGCTTGTAGACTTGAATCCCAGCCCTAGCACTGCTGGCTGTGCAGCAGGTAACTTAACTGCCCTGAACCTCAGTTTTCTCATCTAGAAAATGGAGGAACTCATACTTCCCGTGCGGGTTGTAGAGATTAAAGGAGATCATCAATGTGAATGTGCCTGTCCCAATACCCGACTCTACTAAGAAGGCACAAGATAAAGGGTAGTGCTTCTTTGGAGACCAAGCCCAGCAGCCATTTATTTATTCAGTTTCCTCTTCTGTAAAATGGGGAATAGTCCGAATATCTGCTTCTCACAGTTGTTCTAGTGATTCACTGCAATAATGTATGTACGGTGTTTAGCATGTATACCATTCGCACTTAATAAATGTCAGAGATCATCGTTGTCATCACTGTAGTGCTAGGACAACAAGGTGGGCAAGTGGGGGGGGGCTCTCTAGAGTCACCCTGCCTGGGCTCGAACCATAGATTCCAGGTAGGTTACTTCATCTCCCTAAATCTCAGTTTCCTCATCTGAGAAATGGGATAATAACAGTACCAAATGTGACAATGTGTGTAATGCTTTGGCATGCTGCCTGGCAATTAAGCCCTTAGCTACTGTACTCTCTAATGTGTGTTTACCAAATGTCTACTTGGTCCTAAGCACCCATCCCTCTGGGGAAAGATTTGGGCTGATTCTCCACCTGAGGAGTCCTGGGCTGGGGTCAGGGGTCTTTGTTTGAGCATCTTTGGTTTATAGACCAGCTGGTCTGTGGCTGGCACACACTCCATACTAGAATGCCCAGCTGCCCCCGGGAAAGCCAGCCTCGGCCCTGGCAGAGTGGGCGGGTGGAAGACAAACTGGCTTGAAGCTCTGGAATGAGCACATCCTAATGACTCTGAGCTTGGCAGACACCTTTGGGAAGCTGAGGCCCACCCTTAGGGCTGGGCATCCAGCTCCCAGGTCCTGGCCTGAAGCCCAGGGAAAGCCCTGGTTTTCCGGGCACCCTGAGCAGGAACTTTGTGTCTGAACAGAGCTTCCTTTGTGTGGTGGCAGCAGCGGATAACTGCTCCTGGGTGGCAGGTTACTCACCAAAGGGCAATCATCGACTTAATAACCAGAGCAATTGCTGGGCTGCACCAGCAGGACTGTCGTGCTGGTTTCCAGGGACACCTGGGGGGGACCCTCGGGCCTCACAGCTCTGGACCCCTCCACTCCAAGATGTCCAAGCTACACCTGTTATCCCCACAGTGAGGTCTGGAAACTTCAAGAAGGGGAGGGTCCTCAGATATCCCCAGAGGTCTTCAATGAATCTAAAGTGTATCTAGTCCCCTTACAGTAACGCTGCCAGGCAGCATTTATTATTAGTTTGTAGATGAGGAAATTGAGGCTCACAGAGGTTGAAGTTAATTGAATGGCCCAATGGTATCCAGCCAACCTAAAAGCCTTCCCTGCTCCCCAGCCATGACCTCCTGGTGGTGTTAAAAGTAGACGAAGTTTGAGAGAACTGAAGCCGCCATCTTTTTCCCCCCCCAAAAAATAGGGCCTCTGGGTGTTGCTCAGGCTGGAGTGCAGTGGTGCAATCATAGCGTGCTGCAACCTCAAACTCCTGGCTCAAGCGATCCTCCTGTCTCAGCCTCCCGAGTAGCTGGGACTACAGGTGTGCACCACCATGCCTGGCTGATTTTTTTTAGTTTTTCAGAGATAGGGTCTTGAAAAGTTGCCTAGGCTGGTCTCAAACTCCTGGCCTCAAGTGATCATCCCACAGCAGCAGCCTCCTGGCCTGAAGCCACCATTAATGTTGTTGAGAGCATTTATCATGTGGCAGGTGCTAGGCCAAGCAATGAGCGTGCATTGTCTCATTCGATCTCCACGTTGCCCCTCTGAGACAGGCATCATTATGCCTCTTAGTGGATGGGGAAACTGAGACTCATGGACAGCATTTGTCCCAGATCTCGTAGCTGGTGAGTGGCAGAAGCAGGATTTGAACCCAGATTCATCTGACCTCAAAGCCAGCATCTTTCCTTTCCATTTTACTTACTCTGCCACATCCTGCCGAACCTGGGGGAGTGTGTTTCAGAGTCGGGGTGGTGGCTGTGCTGGTGGAGAAGAGGGAGGGAGGGGTGCCAGGGAAGCGGGGAAGGAGTAAAGGCAGTGGAAGCGGGATGGTGGTGAGTTATTACCATATATTGACTGGAGCAGGAGTTGGTAACATGGCAAGCCTTACAAACCCATACAGACAGAGAAGCGTAGGGTACATTATAGAAAAGTACACCAATCACGAATTTTCCTAAACAGACCACCACCATCAACAGCAAGATGCAGAAGCAGAACTTTCCCATTAACCCAGACACCCCCCCTCACACCCCCTGTCCTGACCCTATTCTGACATCCAGTCTTACCAATTTGTTGTGTCTGTTTTGTCCCTTAGCTAAATGAAATCACACATCGTATATTCTTTTGTGCCTGGCTTCTTTAATGCAACATTATGTGTGTATATTTCATGTTATTATGAAAGTTTTCAAACATACAGCAACAATTGGAAACACTTTATAGTGAACATCCTTAAACTTACCACCTAAATTCTACTATGAACATTTTACTGTACTTGTTTTTCTTTCGTACAAAGCCATTGCTCTATGCATTCATTAACGTATCTATTTTATTATAGGTTTCAAAGTAAATTACAGACATCAATATACTTCTCTTAAATACTTCAGGGGGCATATCATTAACTAACTAGAGTTCAACATTTGCTCACAATTTCTGTCCTTTTGATGTAAAATTTATATATGATGAAATGCATAAATCTTAAGTGCATATTTATTGAGTTTTGATAAATGCATACACCTGTGTGATCCCCAAACCCTATCAAGATAGAGAACATTCCCGTCACCTCAGAAAGTTCCCTCATGCCCCTTCCCAGTCAACACTGTCCCCTCCAGCTCCCTAGGCAACCCACTGTTCTAATATTTTTCCATGATAGATTAGGTTTACCTGTTCTGAAAGTTCATATAAATGGAATCATATGGTACATACTCTTTTGTGTAAGGCTTCTTTCATTCGATGTTGTAATATTTTTGAGATTCGTCCATGTTGTTACACATATCATTAATTCATTCCTTTTTATTGCTGGGTAGTGTTCTCTTGCAGGAATATAATGCAGTTTGTTTATTCATTCTCCTATTGATGGACAACTGGGCTGTTTCCAGTTTGGGGCTGTTATGAACACTCTTACACAAGCCTTTTTGTGAACATATACTTTTATTTCTATTGAGTAAATAGGACTATAATTACTGGGTCTCAGGGTAGGTGTGTTTCATTTTATAAAAAACTGACAGATCCTTTTCCAAAGTGGTTGTATCATTTTCTTATGCCACCAACAATGTATCATTTTACCACCAACTATGAATGAGGGTTCCGGTTGCTCCACAGCTTTGTCAACACTTGGTATTGTCAATCTTTTTAACATTTCTGGTGTGTACGTAGTAGCACCTCATTGTGGTTTTAATTCACATTTCCAAAAAAAGCCACTTCTTTCTCCAGATGGGTACAGCTCCTTGCCAAGGCTCGCAGCTTAGCAAGCAGAGTACCGCCTGCCCAGCTGTACGTGGTGGCTCTGCTTCCGGTCTCCTTGCCTATTGGGCACAATGAGTAGGAGCCAGCCCTTGAAGTACTGTCCTCATTTTAAAGAAAAATAGCATTTATAGTGGTTGAGAATGGCCTCTACAATCACACTGCCCGGTTCAGAACCCAGACTCACCATACGCCAGCTGTGTGACAATGGACACATTACTTAACATTTCTACATTATTATATGAACATTATTCACTGCAATCTACGCATAGGTTTGTTGTGAAGATTAAATGAGATGATGCACCTAACAAGCTTAGCACAGTGCCTGGCATGCAGTAAACACTAATAAACGTTAGTTGTTTTGTTATTGTTGTATCTGATTAGAAAAGTTATATATGATTATTGTAGAAAATTTAGAAAATAAATAAAAGTAGAAAGAAATTTAAAGTCACCATAACCCCACCACTCAAAGATAACTGTTATTAATATTTGGTGCATTGTTCTAGTATTTCTAAATACAAATTTTAAAAACCACAACTGGCATCACACTCTATATCCAGTTTCATATCCTGTTTCCTATATTTAATGCTACATCATTGACATCTTCCCATGTCATTGCATGTCTTTGAAACTCCACTCTTACAGGCTGCGTGATGCTCCAGCAGCAGCTGCACCCCATTTGGAGTGTGTCATACATGTGTAAGGTGATACAACAGTGGGTTCAAGAGCAACGACTCCAGAAACAGCCTTATGTCCTGGAGACTACACGGGATTATTCCCTTAGGATATTTTTCAGGCCTTTGATAAACATTACCAAGTTGGAGCAAGCACCATGTTAAACATATCTTTTCACTTTTCCTCGAATATAAAAATCAATGCTGTTTGTCAGGAAAAAAATAAGACAATACATGAATGTGAAAAAATAGAAAGTGAAAGCCCCCCTCCCTCCCCTAAAATCCTACAAGTAAAGGACGATCACTTTAATGTCCATGCTTCCGACCTTTTTTCCATACATACACAACAATAGATATAAGTATACTGACCCAGGGGAAGAAGGGGACTCTGGAGTCTGCCTGTGCCTGGTTCTAGTCCTGATTCTACCATGCATTTGCTGTGTGACTTTGGGCAAATTAATTAACCTCATACCCTGTTTTCAAAAGTCTAAGGCAGTTGTTTCTGGATTATTTTTTCAAATGTCTCCAGGGCTCTCAACATTCTCAACCCAGAGCCTGTCCTTGAATCTGGGTCAGGGGCTCCTTAGCCCTTTGGAGCAGACATCCCTTCTGTGCTGCTCCCCTGGATGTTGCACAGGTGAGGTGGGGGCCCCAAGGTTTGCAGCAGGTAGCCATTGATTCACCTGGGCAAATGGGAGAATTGCACAGATTGCCCATGCAGATGGGTGGCTCATGCCTAGCTACCCAACGTTCCCCCAGCTAGGTGTGGTTACCTAGGGACAGGAGGGTGTGTGGGCCTCACTTACTACTTGTCAGGGAGTATGGGGGATGCCATTTGGGGCTTCCTCAAAAAAGATACCACCTTCTTCAGCTTAGGAAGTCAAGCTGTGCTTGTTCACCTTGGAACAGGGGACAGCTTGCTGGGCTCATAAATAAACCTGGAGCAGGTTACAGTGAGCGACCCACACCCCCCTCAGGCCTTCACCAGGAATTGCCAAATGCTGCCTTCTCTGTACTCACCCAGGAGCCCAACCGCATCAGGGTTTGCATCACCTCTTTGAGTTCACCTTATTCAACAACACAGGGAAAATCAACTGTGTGATTAATTAAACTAAAGTCTCAAGACACACTCGGTTTGGTGTCTGGAGACTACAGAGCTACTTCCTCCAGGAGGAGGGCACTGGGACACATGTTTGGTTTATTTATTTACTTATCTACACACATCTGGCCAGCTTTGCATGATGATTCATTTTGGGAGAGGTATGTGTATCAGATGGGACAGCATCCAAGGAGGAACCAGGTTGGGAAAGGACATTTGAATCCCGGAATTACCTTCCCGGTAACCTCGGAAGTAGGAGCCGCCGTTTTCTTTCGCTCCTTTTCCTTCCAGGTGAGTTTCCTCCCTGGAAACCTCACTAACTCTGAAACTTTTGGAACATTTTCCATAGGTAAATGAGACTGGTCTTTCGGACTCAGTTGAGTCCTGAGTGACTCAAGTTGAGTTCTCAGGTAAACCCCGCGGGCTCCCGTGCAAACTGTGGAATCCCAGGCAGGTGACCTAATCTCCCCGAGCCTTGGTTTCTTCATCGGTGAATAAACATTTCCCTCTCGGGGTGTTGCACAGTTCCAGTAAGCTCACATTGGGTCTCAGGCTTGCTTCTGGGCCTTTGCACATGCTCCTTCTGAGACACAATGCCCCTCGGCCCATTACAACCCAGCCTCTCAACCGGTCAACACCAACTGTCCTTCTGGCCACAGCCGAAGTGTTATTTTTTCAGAGAACACTGCAGCTTAGCTCAGATGCCCGGTTAAAAGCAGCCACAGTGCCTTGTACCTTTTCTCCTCAGCCTCATCACAGCTGTGATTTAAGTTAAAGTCTGCCTCCTCAGCCCAGACTGGGAGCCCGTCCAGGAGGGCTGGGTCTCTGTCGCTCATTTCTCGAACCCTAGGTCCTCATGCGGGTCTACCACTTAGTGGGCACTCAGGAAACTGAGCGCCCCTTCCAGAACCCAGGAGCTGGCCTGTGGATCTGAAACCACCAACACCTGCGTGAGGCCCTTAGACTTGGCATCTTGTGGATAAGGGTGGGGCCACGGCCAGGGAGATAGCAGCAGAAGCCTCAGACTTCAGAATGAGGCCCCCTAGAACTTGGGGTTCAGTCGGTTCCCTGATTCTGTGGTCAGATTAGGGGCGGGCAGGCCCAGACAGGCCAGTTCTGAAGCGGAGGCCGCCGGGGAGGGCAAACCTGCAGCCTCACCCACGCCACCTCGTCCCCAGGGCACACGCAGGCTGCTACACGCCTAGGGGAACGCAGTGGCTGCTTCCCCGGACGCAGTTACACCCCGACCTCCATCTTGAGCGAGAGGGAGGCCCGTGATGGAGAATGAGGCCCCTCAGTCTCCTGCGCTGAAGGGAAAACCCACAGGCACGCCAGCTAATGCCCACACCTACGCGCACACTCAGACTCCCCTTGGAGAAAACTCTGGGGCAAGGCCCAGCCCTCTACTGTGGTTTTTCACGGTCCCAAATATTTCCCTTTCTTGGTTTATGAGCTGAGGAGGGTGAGGATCCTGCTAGGCACAGCCCAGCGCCCCAGGGCCTGGGTGTCTGTGTGCCCCAGGGAGCTATGTTGAGAATAAGAACAATGCCAACAGCGGCAGCTGCCCGGGCTGCCTTTTATCCAAGACTTCTATGTGCCAGGCACTGTGCTAGGTGCTCTGTACACAACCCATATTTATCGAGGTCCTGCTAAGTGCTGGGCGCAGTGTGAGGCTCATGGGTTACAGCAATGAACAAAGGAGGCATAAAGTTGTGCCCTTGCGCAGCTTATGGTTGGGGAGGGCAGATGATGAGTGAAACAGACAAGGAACTTACGTAGCAGGTGAGAAGGTGTCTCGTACTGTGGAAGGAGGGAATACAGGAAAAGAGACAGATGTGGAGCTGGGCGGGGCACACCATGGTTTTAAACAGCTTGGTCAAGCCCCCCCGAGAAGGTGACCCTGTGTCGTCTCATGTAACCTTCTTAACCAGCTCTTGAAGTCATTACTCTTAGGGTCCCTATTTTGTGGCTGAGAGAACTGAGGCTCAGAGGAGGAACGGACTTGCTCAGAGGGTCTTAGCCTGTGCGGGCAGAGCTGGGATTTGAACCCAGACCTCCCTGATGTCAAAGCCTTAACCAGCCATGAGATCCCGCCTCCTCCTGGCACCCGTGGCCTGCCCCTGCTTGCCACAGCCTGAAGAGTGCAAGCCTTCCAGGACCAGGGGCTGCATTCAAATCCCATCTGCTGGGTTCCCTAAGAGGCAACAGAAGAGAGCAGCCGCTGAGCCTCCCAAGGGCTGGCATTCCTGCTGGGCACGTGTCTCCAAGTCAGACCTGTTTGGGCTGGACAGCCTGGCCCCTGAAAAAGTTCCTTTGTGCTTTCTCAAAGGGCCTCACAAGAGGGTTAAACGCCCTCACATTAGTGCTAATTTGGGGCTGACTTTCCTATTCAGCCAGTGACAAAGCCAGGTGTTTGCACAAGGCCTGAGGAATGGGACCACACGCACTGCCAGGGAGCGAGGCTGCGTGCCCACACCGCCCTCCCTGCCCTCACAGGCACCTGCTTCTCGCACAGGTAACCGGAGCTCTGCTGCGATGCCAGGTGCTCTGGCTCAGCTCTGTCCCCAGGTCTTCCCAGTCTCGGCCCCGGGCTTTCCCAGTCTCAGCCCAGGGCTTTCCCAGTGACAGCCCTCTGTGAAGGAACGAAGGAACGGAAGCCGCTCTGCACAGGGCCCGTTACAAATCCCCAGTGACACCAACAAGAAATGTTTGCAATAACGAAAAATGAGGACAACCCAAATGTCCCTCAAAGGAGGAAACTGTTAAATACATGAGGGGACAAACGTTCGCATCATACAGATAGTTAAAGAGTGAGGCAGGTCTATGGCAAGGAAGCACAGACACCACCTGCCACGGAGTGAAAAAAGAAAACTTCAGAAGTCTGTCTATAGTGGAATCCTGTTTAGGTTAATTAAAAAACAGCCCTAAATAGGAGCATTGGTCCTTTGATAGGATTGTCAACATATACAAGAGTCTGATCATGGAGATTTAAATATCATTGCACTTTGGTCAGAAAAATAATAAATATCTTATAAATATTAAAAAAAGAAGAAGAAACCATCAAACTGTTAGTGGGCAGAGTGGTTAGGGGTGGGCATTGGGATGAAGGTAGACTTTCAAACTTTTATTGTATTTTCTTCTGAACTGCTTTTACAAATTTAATAACGAGACTTTATGTATGTGTCGTATTTATGTATGCAAGTGTGTGTGAGAAGTACTTTTCATGAAGAGCCCCCCTTTGTCATATACAGTCAATTCTCATCATTCACTGCAAGCACCCTCCTATAAAGTCACTGCAAGCACTGAACCGTCCCTCCCAGGAGAAATCCAGCCTTCAGTTCCCGTGGCCACCAATCACAACATTTTCACTAGCTGAGCAATATGGAAACTTATTTTATGTGTGATTCTGTTAAAAGACAACTTATTTAATATCAATCGTTGGTTGATTAACATGGACCTCTCGGCCCGCAGCGCTGTAAGTTGTGCGTGAGTGGAGCTTCTCTGACACATATTTTCTGTGCACGGTACATGGCAGCTTAGGAACACTGGCCATTTTAAACAGCGAAATGACCCAAAAAAAGCACAAAAATGTGAAGTGTGGCACTAAACAGACCACAAATGATCACTTGTTTATCATGTGAGAGATAAAAGAAGAAGGCAGAGCGTTGCTTTGTTTGACCACAGCTGGGAACGTGGCGTGGGCAGCTCAAGGCATTTGCTGCCCTGTGCAGGTGCGTGAACGGCAGCAAAAGCCCTGTGGGTATTGATTTTGGGGTCGCAAATAGATTTAAGCAAACAGGTGAATTTGCAAATATGGAATCTGCAAACGATGAGGATTGACTGTGTATGCTGCAGACTTCCTCCCACTTTTTTTGGTTTTTGTTTTTTGAGACAGGGGTCTCCTTCTGTCAACCAGGCTGGAGTGCAGTGATGTCATCATAGCTCTCTGCAACCTTGGACTACTGAGGTCAAGTGATCCTCCTGCTTCAACCTCCTCCAGTAGCTGGGATTACAGGCATGTGCCACTGTGCCTGGCTAATTTTTTTTTTTTTGTAGAGACAGGGTCTCAATATGTTGCCCAGGCTGGTCTTGAACTGCTGTCTTCTAATGATCCTCCCACCTTGGCCTCCCAAAGTGCTGGCATTACAGGCATGAGCCACCACACCAGCCCTTCCTCCCACTTCTAAGGTTCAATTTGGCATTCTCCTGGTGCCCACGCCAGGCTACCAGCCTGCTGTGTGATCTTGGGTGTTTCATTATTAGAACTTGGTTTCCTCCCTTTCACAAAGTTGTGAGAATTAAATGAAATTGATCTCTGTAAGTTACCTAGCATGGTGCCTGACACATAATAGGTACTCAATAAATGGCCACTGTTATTATTATCATCATGGCCCCATGACCCTGTGTTCTATACACGGGGGTGGGCATGCAGAGAGCTAACCAAGGCTTGGGGAAGGTTTATCTGCACCAGAACTCCAGGCCGGCACTATGTGCATGGACTCTTTGTCCCATCCATCCCCTCTCTGCTATTCAGACAATAATCTGAACATTGAAAATTGTACTCAATAAAATGATTTCATGACACTGGGCCAAATCAGGACTTTTCCCCTTTGAAATGACAGGCCACTCCTCCCCTCTCCCTCTGGTGTGGTCCTGGGTCTCCACTCTCCCCTTGGGATTTCCATGAGATTGCCTAGCTCGGACCCCGCTGGGTTATGGTTGACAGTCAAGAGCCTCGGTGCAGGGCCAGGATGGCAGCATCAGTATCCCCACACCCAGCACAGGTCAGAGCCCGGTGAATGGCTGTGAGTTGAAAGAATAGGGAGCCAGTGTGAACTGAGTGCCCCACCTCAAACTTTCCCCAACATTGAACAGAAAGTGAAGAACAGAGTCAGCACTCAGTGTGCATTCATGGATGTGGGGAAGAAAAGGAAAGGAGGGAGAGGAAGGCCTGACCTACTGATGGGATGACCAAACCTCCTAATGAACCGAGGAACGGATGAAATGGAGCGCCCCTCACAGCCCCCTCCTTCTCTGACCACCACTGGAGAAAGAGAGCAATTAAATGAATTGGCATGACACATAATATGTGTTAGCACAGTGGGCGCATTTACCATGGGACTGGCTCTGTTCTGCTCAGTTTGAGCGTAGAGACTAATTTAATCCTTACTCCAATCCTAGGATTTAAGTGTTATTGTCTCCACTTTACAGATGAGCAAACTGAGGCTCTGAGAAGCAAAGTAACATGCCCAAGATTGCACCTCTGGTTAGTGGGGCCAAGGGCTCCAGAGGCTGCCCTCTTAGCCACAGTCACTGTCTCTGGGCTGTGATTGCTCTTGTCCCTCCGGGCTGTTTCAGGAGGGGACACCCCACAGGCTGCTGGTCATGCAGGGCTTATATTGTGCCTGCTCCTCCCGCTGCCCAAATCCTTGGGTGTGGACTCCTTTGCTTGCCTCTTTCGCATTTCTCCGCAGACCTTTCAGTTGTATAATATCTCCTGCCACTTCCTCTCCTGCACCTAACGCTGCACCCAGCCCAGCTACTCCTTGTTCCCTGGTCACACCCTGTGCATTCCTGTGTCTAGGCCTTTCCTGCTGCTGTTCCTTCCTTGGCCCGGAATGTGTTCTCCCATCCCTGCCTATCGCAATCTTCCCCACCTTTACAAGTCCAACTCTGATGTCACCTTACCAGTGAAGCCCTCCCTGCTGTCCCTGTGGAAACGCAGCACACCTTGCCAGCCTCTGGGCTTTAGTAACTAACTCCTGGGCACCCCCACTCCCTGCCCCACACCCAACTCCAAGAAATTCTCACTGACCAGCAGCTGGGCTGCATCTTTGCACCCGTTCCCACCCCAGGTATGGAGATATGGGAGAGCAGGGAGCTTGTCTAGCTCGTGTCCTTGTCCCTACTGCCTCGCATAAGACCTGGCATCAGTATATTGACAGTAAAGCATGTTCAAAAGCGATCTGCCCCATGAGTCCATGTCCGGCAACTAGCTGACAATAGCATGCTGGAGTCACACAAAGCCTTCCGTTCCAGGGGTCCTTACGATTCCGTCAGTATACACCATCTTCCATCACACCTCTGTGCCTTTGCCATGCTGCTCCTGCCACCTGGAATGTTCTTCCCCATCTCAATTGTTCAGAGCATCCAATCCTTCCAAACTGTTTGATGTCCCTTCCTCTAGAAAGCCTTCCGCCTCCTTCACCCCAGCGCTAATCCTCCTTCTTCTGAGCTGTCTCTGCACCTCACACCTACCCGGGTGGTTACTAAGTGTGCTGCTGTACTGTGATGGATTTGTCTGTATGTCTGTCCCTGATGGCTCTTTGAGTCCAGGACATGTCACATCATCTCTATGCCCCTGGGACCAAACATGGTGATTTTGAAGCATTTTTAGAAGTAGACCTCTTTCTTCAAAAGAAAACAATCTCCATGCACCTCAATATCAAGCCGATACAAGGAAAGCAGTTCTTACAGAGTGGGGAGAGGTCTGAGGGGAGCCCTACCTCTGTGGTCATCTCAGACCCTGGCTGGGACCCTCTCTTGTTGCTTCTGGGCCTCCGCAGCACCACTGGGAAACACCTGACTCAGCACGACACCTGAAATAAGCTTTTGCTCAATGAATACCTTTTAAATGATTTGAAAACCAAACACTTTTAGGACCCAAAAGAATGAATTCCTTAGAGTGGAATTTCAGACACGTTGCCTGGAAGAAGGGGTGCACTGGGGCTCCAGCTGAGGGGTCAGGGGCTCAGGCCTCAGCCCCGTTGCTCACTAGCTGGACAGGGCCCTCACCTCTCTGGACCTCATGATCCTCATCCATAAAATGGGAAGAATAATAACACTGACCCGGCTACAGGTTGTGATTACTCCTAGACATTGGGCTGCCCTCTCTTCTCCCCAAATCGCACCATTCATGTCCACCAGAAAGACCACCACAGTCAGAACAAAGGACAGTCTGGTACAATAGTCTGAGCACTGGGCTTGGCCCCAGATCCTGGCTCTGGCGTTGGCTGGCTGCGGATGGCCTCTGAGCCTCAGTCTTCTCATTTGCCACATAGAGATAATGGCAGGAGCTCATGGGGTAGAGAAGCCTTACATAGAATGTGGCGGTGAAGGACGTGGGCAGGTCCAGACTGCTCTGCTTTGAGCCTGGCTCCCTGCTTTGTAGCCCTGTGACCTTAAGCAGGTTACTTAACCTCTTTGAGCCTCAGTTTCCCCATCTGTAAAAAGGGGGTAGGAATAGTACTCACCTGGTGGGATTGAATACATTAATACCCATGAAATGCTTAGAACGGTCCTGGCACATAGTGACTGCTACATATGTGTGCACAATTGGTACCATCCCACAGGGCTGCTGTGAGGACGAAATTAGATCATACATAAAGAGCTCAATTAAGAGGAGATGTTATTTAATACGAATTTGGCTCCAATTCAGCATATTACATATGAGCTCTTGGGGAAAAAAACAAAACAAAAATCCCTGAGCAGAAATTCTAGGGCTTGCAATCTTGCTCTGCAATCTCCTGTGAAAGGGGCCACGGCGGCTTCTCCTTTGGGTGGGTGCCCCGCGGTGTGGTTCTGGGTGTGTCCTGCTGCCTGACTCAGAGACGAGTGCCCCCTCCCACCCGTCCCCCACCCCCGCTCTGTGCCTGCCCATCCATGTGGTGATTAGACCTGACCCCGAAAGCAGCAAGATTCTATCACTGCCCCAGGGCCAGGGGTGGCAGGAGGGGTTATAATTATGGGTTTCATCGAAATTGTGGAAATGACAAGCACTTGCTTTCTGCGGCCCCTCTGAGGGCCCTGCTGGGGCCCTCCCCATCCCCTCCCTCCTGGGTGTCCCCAGAAGCCAGCACTCCCAGTCCATGTCAAGCTACAGTTACCGACAAGTTATTATTACACAAGTGCTAAGCACTTTATGTGAAGTATCTCATTTAATCCTCCCAAACAGTGTTATTTCCCCCATTTTACAGATCAGGAAACTGAGGCTCAGGGAGGCAAAGTGACTGATCCTAAAGCAAGGGGCCAAGACAGGCTCCGTGGCCCACAATCTTAACCCCCATCCCAGTTTGCCTCCAAAATGGGACAAAAATCTTGTTGTAATCATACAGTTAGGAAACGGGGCTCTGGAATCCAGCAGCCCTGGGTTTGGTCCTGGCTCTGACACTATGTGATCCTGGGCAATCGCATCACCTCTCTGAGCTTGGGCTTCCTCCTGGGTTTATTGTGAGGACTGGATGTGAAAATGGGTGTATGTGTCTGACGTGTCTGTAAATGCTTGGGGTAGACAAGGTTCAATAAGGACCAGATCCCATTGTTCCGCTGTTGTTACTGTTGGTCTTTATTGATGGAGTCATGAAATCACTGCCTACATAGTTACAAACACCAGAGCATTAGGAAACCTGCTGGTGCTGGACTTGCCAATGTGAGATTTGATAATATATCTTCCAATTTCATCCAGATCCTGAGTTATGAAAACGTGGGCTGAGTCACGGGGTTTCCGTTTTGCTTATACTGAGCCCGCACGTTATGAGCTCTGTGGTAGGCAACAAGACCTTTCACGGCAAGCAAATTAAACCAATCCCGTGATGTGCTGTGTGAGCGGAAGCCAGTCAGTGAACCTCTCTGTTCCTCTAGCTGAGTGCGCACCTGAGGTCCTCATGGTGACCTCAGGGTAGAGCCTGGAGCTCTCAGAGGGAAGGGGGTTTTAGAAGTCCTAGGTCTTTCTCACCTCCTTTCGCTTTTCTTTTTAATAGTGTTTTTTTCCGGCCTGTGATACATGACTGGGAGGGGAAGATGTGCAATAGGGAGGGAAGAGAGTGGGGAGTGTTGTTTGCTGATCTGGGAGTGAGTCCCTCCTAAGACAAAGCCCGGAGTTCTAAAACTCTCCCGTGACCCACTTCCCTCTGGCCCAGAGCGAGTATCACTCTGATTTGCCGGTGACTGTGTGACGGTCACCTCCCTCAAACTTACTCACCTCTCCCAGCAAGGCAGGAAGGAAACACCGCGCCTGGCATGGGGCAATCCCAAGGACCCATCGCGGTTCCGCCACCCCCAGAAATGAACCCCGGTTCTGCTCTGCCAGGCCCCACCCCAGCCATGCTGGGGCTTCGCCGGGCAGTTTATGAGCTTCTGCACTGTGGCTGTCATTACGTGCCTCTCATTAACGAGCGGGCTTAGGATATTCGGGATTTCCTTAATTAGCGTTTCCTCCTGCCTGAGTATTCTGTCTTGGGACTTTTACAGGCCGTTGACAGCCTTGCAAAGTCTGACGTTGTGCAGGGCAGCTGGGTTTGATCACTGGAAAGGGGAAGGGGGAGGCTGAGGAACAGAAGAGCCTGGCTCATTCTCCTGCACAGAAGGGAGCCATTTCAACTCAGGTCCAGGTGGGCCCTTGCTGGCCATTTCCTGTCCCCAGAGGGCACACATAGCCCCCACAACTAGCATGGAACTGAGGAGATTTCGTATCTACATTTCTTTTAAAATTCGGAGACCTGGAAATTGGTCTCCGAAGATGGCGCAGTAACACCCCATGCACTGCTTTGGGGGCTTCCTATTTTCTGAGGTGGATCTGTGCAGTTGCTTCCACGGAAGGGCTTCTCCGCAGCCACCAGCCCTCTGCGCCGAGGCGGGCGGGGGTGGGTGGAGGTGACCTGGCAACAAAAACTCCTTTCTTCTCCTTCTGCGGTGTTTGACGCACCGGCAGGCTTAATAAAACAGGTGGCAGGCACGGCGGGTCCCAAGTGCTGATTCAGCGGAGCCACTTTCATCTGGGGCTTTGACTGTGTAACAGGACGCTTCGCAGGAAGAGACGGGGAGTTCATCTCCCTAATAAGCCACCCCGAGCTCGCGTGTGCTTAATCACGTTCATCTCCTAAGAGGCTGAGGGGGGATCATTTCTGCTTATACCGTATTAATAATTTACCTGGTGTGCCCAACAACTATCGATATGGTCATTAAAACTGCAGTTTTTTTAAAAAAAGCAAGTTTATAAAACACAGTGTCTTCTCTGCGATTCTGGTTTTTTTTGTGGGAAAAGAATCTACTTATGGACAGAAAAACAGTCTGGAAGGTTTTAAAATATTAGCATTGAATAGTGGTATATATAATGTTATTTAAAATTTGAGTTATCTATTGCCTTTGGTAACTTTGATAAATTTCTCCAACAAATATATGTTACATTTGAAATAAAAAATAACTCACACCTGTAATCCTAGCAACTCGGGAAGCCGAGGCGGGAGGATCGCTTGAGCCCAGCCTGGGTAACGTAGTGAGACCTCCATCTCTAAAAAAAATTAAATAGAAATAAAAATAAATAATAGAAGTAAACCCTAGGATATCCCTGGTAAATCCAACCCCAGCTTGGCTTAAACTGTCTCTGACGGAGTCAGGCAAAAATATCTCAGTATCAGCAGCTGATTTCTGCTTGTACACCTCCTTCCTCAGTTCAGGCCTTCCCACAAGCCTAGGGAGTTGAGGCTAAAGAGAAATTATCACCCATTATTTGTGTTTGAATCTGTGGTGCTTTTTGTCCCGTGATGAGAGCTGTCACAGAAGTACGCAGGGGCGGGAGTGGCTCTTTCCACGGCCATAAAGTTTGGTTTCCCTTTGCCTCGGCTTTATCCTGAAAGGCAGGGATCAGAATGACTATGCAGGTCTCGGAGCGGGTTTGTTTATAAAAATTTGCTGTTTCAACCTGGGTTAAGACAACCAGGACTTTGGTGTGGAACCAACTGGCCGCCTCCCTCCCAGCCCTTCTGGTCTGTGCTGCTCCCAGACTTCCGCTATCCCCGCTCCTCAGCTCGCTCAGACGCCGCCTGGCTCCTCACCTGAAGCTCAGCCCGAAAGTCTTGGCATCGCCTCATTTGAGGAAGGGAAGGGGGTTATTTACAAAAAAAAAAAAAAAAAGATCTAGAAGATAACAGATCATTTGGAAGTCAAACAACATTTTTAGTTGATGAAGCCTGAAAACTGATTCTGAAGCCCAGACAGTAGCTTCCCATGGGATGGGGCTGGAAGAAGTGGCCCGCACGCCCCAGGGGCAGCGCTCCTGGGCATGTTCTCTGTGCCCCCCTCCTGCCAGGTTGCAAAACACCGTGGCTGGCGTGCCAGGGCCCTCCAAGCCGCCCAGCTGCCATTTCGGATGAGAGGCCCAAGCTTCTGAGGGACACAAGCTCCTGGGAGGAGGGCTGGGTGAAGGGGGCATCTTCCTTTCCTCTGGCAAATGATGACAGAGGGGACCTCCCCTCAGCGGACAGAAAAGGGCCTCAAGAGAGGCTTCTCAGGTCTGTTGGTGGAGGCTGGTGGACTTGGCACACAGAGAAGGGAAGCTGGAGGAGGGCAGGGCAGCCGTGTGGAACCAGCCTGTGCTCTCCTACCACGAAGGCAGGCGAGGGCGCCCAGCACCCTGGCACTCCGGCACCAGAACAGAAGCATCCAGAAAGGCAGGGCTGGGCTGTTTGGTCCTGAACTAGGCCAGCACATGGAGGGTGCTCAATAGATCTTCCAATGAATCTCAGGTCCACGGTGGGCAGTCAGGGAATGAATGAAGCTTGTAAAGCAGTAGTTAAGACTGGTAGTTAATTACTAGTTAAGACTATGGAGCTGGTAGATCTGGGTTCACATCCCAGCTCTGCCTCTAAGAGCAGTGTGGCCTTGAGCAAAGGGGAACCAAACACCCACTACACCGGGCGGTTAAGGGATTGAGAAAGCTCCTTGGCAGTGCAGAGCAGGGCCTGGAAAACAGTGGGCAGTCAAGAAACAGAAGTTTGAAACAGTAACTGGGCAGCATAAGGGGATTTGGGGGCATCTAGATTGAGGTGAAGGAGACACAAAACCCATAGAACTGTATGCCATAAAGAGAAAATTGTACCGTATGTAAATTTTTTAAAAATTGGTTGTCTCAAAGATTCCTTCTGGTTTTGACATTGTATGGATTTCCTCACCTGTAAGATAGAGTTGTTGCTGGAAATAAAATGAAGTAATTGACATGACTCTGCACCATGGTGGAAAAAGGGACTGTGTAACAAAGCTTCTTTTGTTCTCTCTAGTGCCCTGGTACTAACCTGCCTCTGGTTCTTTTGGGATTTACCCAAGTAGTGGCCAAGGATGGTCCCTCAGACCTCATTTGGTTGCCAGGGGCAGTGGGACCTCACAGCTTTGATACCCAATACAGCAACCACTGGTTACATGGCGCTATTAAGACTTGAAACGTGGCTAGTGCAACTGAGGAACTGAATTTTAAATTTTATACTCTCAAATAATTTACATTTAAATTTAGAAACCGAATTGTGTAAAATATTTTCCTATTAAACACAACTATATTGTTTTGGTATGACATTTTATTTTTATTAATTTTTTTCTTGAGATATAATTCACATACTATTAAATACACCATTTTAAAGTGTTACAACTCAGGTTTTAGTGTATTCACAAGGTTATGCAACCATCACTACTATCTAATTCCAGAACATTTTATTACCCCCAAAAGAAACCCCATACCTATTAATAGTCACTCCAAGTTCCCCCATCCCCCGGCAACCACTAATCTACTTTCTGTCTCTATGAATTTGCCTATTCTGGACATTTCATATTAATGGAATCATTCACTATGTGCTCTTTTGTGTCTGGCTTCTTTCATTTAGTACATGCTTTCAAGGTTCCTCCATGTTGTACTTTACCCCTTTTATGGCTGAATAATATTCCATTGTACGAATATACCACATTTCATTTATCCGTTCATCAGCTGATGGGCATTTGGGTGTTTCCATTTTTTGGTTACTAGCCCCTAAAAATGTGGCATTCAAATGAGATGTGTTATAGCGTAAAATACACAGCAAATTTCAAATACTTATACAGAAAGAAATATAAAATACCTCATTATTATTTATATTCATTACACATTAATATATTTTTTATGTATTAGGTTAAACAAAGCATATCATTTTTTAAAAAGAGCCTAGAAACAAGGCAGAGGGGGCGTGACTGCCCAGGAGGGAGGGCAGGGACCGTCCTCCCAGGACCTCCTTGTGCAGCTCACCCCGCCCAATGGCAGACCTGAAATGAGGCCCAGGGCAGGGCCCAGGAGGAGTGGCCACTTTTGGAGTCACTCTGCCTTGGCACTTAGGGGAGCTGCAGAAAGTACAAGTCCAGGCAGGAGCTGGCAGATGATTTCCCTCTGGGAGGGGACCCAGGACTGGAATTATTGGACAAAAGGAATAATTGGAGCAGGCCAATGACAATAATGCCTTCTCCTGGCACCTGGCCTATGTCGGGCCACAGGGGTGCCCAAGGCTCTTTTTGCTCAAGTACCTACATGCAGCTGGGCTCCTTCCTAGCCGAGGAGCAAGGGCAGCGATGTGAGAGGCTTCATCACCTCTGGGCACCAGGGGCTGGTCTTGAGCTGCTGTCGGGAGGCTGGAACCTAGCTCCTGCTCTGTCACTAACCTGCTGTGTGTCCTTCGGCAAGTTTCTTGTGCTCTCTGGGTCTTGATTTCCTCGTGGGATAATCTATAAGGTTTTTCCAGCTTTAACATTTTAGAGTTCTGAAAATAGTCCTGAGGGAGACAGATGTGGGACCAAACCCTGGTTTTTTATACTTACCAGCTGTGTAACTTCTCCACATTTTGTTTCCGTATCCTTAAAGTGGAGTAAATAATAAATAGTTACCTCACAGGGTCACTGTAAGATTTAAATAATATAACTACTGCCAACACACTTGGTGCTCACTATATACCACACGCTGTCCTAAGTGCTTTGCACAGATGAGCGTATTTAATCCTCACAGCAAACCCTGAGGTAGGTATCAGTAGTCCCACTGCCCAGTTCATGCAGGGAGGATGTGACAGAGTGAAGATTTTGAAGCCAGGTAGTCTAGCTCCAGTCAGTTTCCTCACACACCATGCGAACCTGCTTTCAGCACAGGTAGGAAGTATGGTGAGTTCTCAATAGATGTTGGAAGGGAGAGGGAGGCAGACTGTCATTAATAAAATACCTCTGTTAGAAATACTGTGATGTTCCCCATAAAGAGATGGGGAAACCAAGCCCAGAAGATGAAATGACAAGCCCTGGACCACCGCCAAAATGATGACAGTGCAAAACCCAGGTATCCTGGTTCATAGGTCCCAGGTATATGAAACTGGAATGATCTCAGGTTACACATGCAAATCTCTTGGCAGATAAACAGCCCCAACCCAGGCTGATCTCAGAGCTTATCACTTGGCTGATTAACATCTGAATATCAGCCCAGTGTTTCTGGAAATGCCTTTGCCTTTCTCGGTGCAGTCTCTGAATTTCATCCAGGTACGATTCTTAGTTGTTAGATTTTGCATTCAGTTAAGAATTGGCTGTCCAGGTCACTTAAAAAGTCACTCTTGGCTGCTTCTAAGATTCAGTTCAAATATTTGAGTGTCTACTGTGGGCAGAGCATGTACTAGGCACAGGAGATATGCAGAGATGAAGGAACTACCTCCTGCCTCGCCCTCTGGGAGTTCTCAATTGAATCAGGCAGATAGAAGAAATTCCCTTGCTAAAGAATAATTGCTTAAAGATGGGCAAAAATGACAAAACCCAGTGTTGGTGATGGTGCAGGGACACAGTCACTCATCCCCTGCCAGTAGGAAAGAAACTTAGTAGAACCTTTCTAGAGCGCAGTTTAGTAACAGTTATCAAAAGTCATAAAACTGTGCCTACTCTTAAAACCCTGCAATTCTACTTCTTCATATTGGCCCCAAGGAAATAATTATGACGGGGCACAAAGATTTAGCCATAATTATGTTCAAGCATCATTGTTTATAACAGTGAAATACTGGATATACCCATGTACATCAACTGGGGACTGATCAATGAGATGCAGGTCTTCCATACAAAGGTCGTTGTATCATATTTAATGCTGGAAATAGGATCCTATTTTTGCCTACTGGGGGAAAAAGCAAGATACAAAAATGCCATCAAGTGATGTGACAGCATTTTCTTGTAAGAATATATATTTGCCATAGTAAGAGCTAACTTTTTTTAGTCACTTTTAGGCATTATTTCAATCCTGTAACATAGAAGCTCACTTTTTAAAAAATTCTGTTTAATAAACTTTTAAATTATCATAGGTGCTCTTTAAAAAAAATTTTTGTAGACATGGGGGTCTTCTTATGTCACCCAGGCTGGAGTGCAGTGGCTATTCAGAGGCACGATCATAGTGCACTGTAGTGCCTTGGACTCCTGGGCTCAAGTGATCCTCCTGTCTCAGCCTCCCAAGTAGCTGGGGGCTACAGGCATGCGCCACTATACTCGGCAACATAGGTGCTCTTTTTGTTCTCATCTTACAACTGAGGAAATTGAGGCTCAGAGAGTTTAAGAGACTAGTCTGTATGTGTATACCTAGGATCAGAAGCCAGCTCTGACAGCCTTGGCGTAACTGCTTTCCTATAGGCAGAAAAAGGTAGGGAAGAACAATGGTGGTTCTCTTGTGATGAAATATTACGGGTATTTTTTTCATTAATCTACATTTTCATTGTTTTTTCTTCTCAATGAGGAAATGAGTTGCTTTTGTAATTAGGTGGAAAAAAAGTTACATTATTTTAAAGAATACTGGCTCGTTGAACTCTACAAATCACAAAAACTAAAAGCCTAAACTGTAAGAGGGTTTTTCCCTGGCAGGTCCTCCACCTGCCATGGGGTTGTTTCAGACTAAGGGCAGGAAACCCTAACGTCTGGTCTTCAGAACTCTCTGAGGGAACCTCATCCCCAGCCAGCCCCTTTCAGGCTGAGTCCCAAAGGGCAAGGTTCCAACTGGTGGGTTCCATCTTCCCATCAGCCCCTCAACTCCAAGGCTGGAGTTATATATATATATATATATATATGTATATATATATATATATGTGTGTGTATATATATATATATGAATATGTGTACAAAGAATTTAGAATACATCCCGGCACATAGTAGGTGCTTAATACATGACAGTTGTTTGTTCTTTATTTTTATCAGTTTGGCCTCAAGTCAATCTCATAAGATTGTTGAGTGCTTGCTCTGTGAAGGCCCTAGGGACAAACTCACATGAAGGGGAAAGCAGACATGTAAGTGAATTATTCTCACAGAAAGCAGTCTATGTTAAGTGAAGTGCCAGTATACACAAAATGCTTTGAGGGAATAATGGGCAAAGGAGTGAATTCTTGCCAGGGAGATCTGGGTGGTAAGATTTTTATTTTTAAATTAAATTTATAACAAAGAGATGCACAGATCTGAAGTGTACAATTCAATGAATTTTGGGAAATACATTGACCCATGAAACCACCACCAGAATCAAGATCTAGAACATTTTCATTCCCCAAAAAGTGCCTTCTAATTAATCCCCACTCCCCAAGGAAACCCCATTTCTGATTATTTTTTTTCCACAATAGATTAGTTTTGCCTATTCTTGACCTTCACATAAATGGAATCATTCAAAATGTCCTCTTTTCGTGCCTGGCTTTTTCATTTAATATGTGCAGTAGCTTCAGAGCTAAGCCTGAAAGCACCGCTAGGACTGAATAAGCAACAGTGGAGGCAGAGGAGGAAACATGAGGCAAAGGAGTTAGCTTGAGAAAAGGCAGAAAGAAAAGGAGAAAGGTAAGGATAAAGTGTATTTGGGAATTGGTGTGTCCAGTGGGCAAGGGTGAGAAAGAAGGATAGAAAGCTGGGTAGGAGCCTTGTTTTGCAGGGTTTTAAATGCCAGGCCAACGCATATGGACTTTATCCAGAAAGCACCGTGGAGCTACCAAGGGTAGCTGAACAGAAAAATGGGCTGATGGGATCTGGGTTTTGAAAAGATATATATGTAGTCACAGCACGCAGCATCAAATGAAGTTCAGGAAGAATCTGGAGGCCAGGAGACCAGTTATTTGGTTGTTCATTTGTTAATTCACCCATTCAGTCATTCACAATGTCTGCCAACTTTGCGAGCAGTCAACAAGCCTGTTCATTCATTCACCCAAAAAGTATTTATCTGATATTGGGCTCCAGACTTTGGTTAATGTCCACGACATTCCATCCCTGACTTTGGTTGACTGACTAGGAAACAAATGAAAGTTTGGCAAACTCTTTCTGCTGGTTGTTTCAAATACTCTCCCCGCCCCAAATTCTGGAGAAAAGCATTGATTTTTTTCTGATTTCCTTATCAAATCTTGTTAAGAAAATCTTCATCCCCACTGGATACGTCTTTCCTAAAGACTATCATTCTGTGTATGAGATTAGTAAGTAAATAGCCCTAAGAAACACAAAGGGCTTAGGGCTTAAATCTATGAAAACAAAGTCAACTTCATGCCTTCATGGGAGGGCTGGGGACAGCATTTCCCAAAGTGTGTTCCATAGCGGATCACTGCTTCTACAGGTTGTTAAAGAAGATTTGGTAGGGATATAGAGGATGAAATCGGGGTCATCTTAGTTTGGGAAATACTGGGTTAAAAAAAGCAAACAAAATAGGTTTCCTGACTGCAGGACTTTTCAGAGACTTGACTTGATGACTATGCCTTGCTGATTTTGAAGAAGAGATGTGAAGCTTTCACAAATGTTTTGACCCCAGAACCCTTTCTGCCTGGAATTCCTGTGTTCTTCAAAAGGCATTGGTGGGGTTCCCGTACATGACTTGAGAGATTCAGAAGTGGTTCAGGTCCAAGACAGTTATGAAGCAAAATGCCCAGGAAGATTGGGCCAGAGCAGGGAAGAGCCTGGAGCTGTGGTGAGGGAGTCCCTTCCTCAGGAAGGCACAGGGAAGGGAGAAGGAAGCGCGCTTGAGTGGAGACTCACAGCTGCACAGAAGTAAGAAGAGGTAAGAAATTTCCCAGCACAGAAAAGGAAAAGGTTCAGGGCTGGACTGGGACCTTGAAAGGACATCTGTACTGCAGAATTCCCATGGAAACTTTATCTTCAAATTGGCTGCAGCTGGATTCTGCATGTGCTGGGCAGGTGAAAAAGGAGAAAGAAGTCCTTGGTTACTGGCCATTGGATGTGACAGTGATGGAGAAGCGGGGTCGTCTGTCACAATCTCTACCCCTAGAACTGGCCTCTTTCCCAAAGACAGAAGAGTGAGGAGCACTGAGCTGTTCCCCTCACTGTATGGCTCAGACAAGTCACCTTCCCTCAACTATCAAAGGACTAGAGGGTGATTAGGTGGGTCTTCCAGAAAATAGAGTCTGAGATATCCATGGAAGGTAGGCAGAGCTTCACCAGCAAGGCTTCAGTCAGGTTTGCACACGAAGTCATGGCTGTAGCTGAGGTTCCAGAGTAACACGGACCTAGGTTCAAATTCCAGCTCCATCTCTTACCTTGAGCCAGTCATTTCACTTCTCTCAGCCTCAGTTTCCCCCACTTGACAAATGAAAATCACCATACTTTTCTCCCTATTGTAAAACCAGCAATTTAAAAATAATAAAATAATGGGTATACAATGTTTGGCACAGTGTTGGACACTAAGAACACCTATGTTTGCTAATGAGCACCACAAAATTCCTCTTAAAGCCCATTGTCTCTGTAAAGGGAAATTTGTTACATTAAAATGGTTAAGTGACTTTTTACTGTAGGGGGTAAAAACTGGTAGAACGAGTTGAAACCAGCTGTTTTTTATTTTCTGTAAATCCTACCCATGTCATGCCCCTCAGGGTTCAAAGAGGGCTAAAGAATAACTCAGTGGAGACTCCTGTGGGTAAGGGGGATGCTGAATGCCTCCTCCATTCCCAGTATTTGTCTCCTGCTGGGTGTGACTTACACTGCTTGGTGGGCCAGGAAGGGGGGTGGGTGTCAGAGGTCACTAGGCCCCGAAAAAGAAAACGTTCTGTTTCCCAGATGGGGCCTATTTTACGACAGATCACAACATCCCTAGGCTCCAGAGGAAACATCCTCCCTTGCCATAAACTAATCCATTTTGGTGAAGTGGAGGGTGACTTTTGCTGAAGGCACCAAAGGGCAGAATACCCCTGGTCTGATGTTCGGGGCTTGCTGATTTTCTTAGGCCTGCTCCCTTTGTGAGGCAGGCTTTGCTTTTTAGCCTCACACTTTCCCTGAAGCCTCCCTGATTCCAGATTCCTCCCTTTCCCTGATTCCAGACAGCATTTTGGGGTCTTGCTGGTTGAGAAGGTTCTGCCTAGAAGCTGCTGGATGGGGTGGCTTTTGAAGGTGGTGTCAAGGCCCTGGGGTTTATGAAATGTGATCTTGAGTGATAAAGGCATCTGCTACTAATTCTTTCTTCCTCTGTTTTCTTTTTTTTGGTGCCTTCAAAGTCACAGATTTCAGACATCTGGAAAGAACCTGAGTGATCTCCAAACTCAAACCATTCATTTCACAGTTGAAGAAACTGTGGCTCAGAGAAGGGAGACGACTTGCCTAAGGTCAACACAGCCAATAAGCAGCAAAGCTGGAACTCTAACCCTGATCTCTTGCCTCTTGGTCCAGTGCTCTCTCCCACTGCATCATAAGAGTACTGGTAACAGGTATGGAGCACTTACTTTGTGCCAGGCACTATGTTAAGTGCTCACAGGCATTTAATCTTTACAAACATCCTATGAAATAAACACTATTATTATCCCATTTGCAGACTCAGAGAAACAAGTTATGAAGCTTAGGGTTAACAGCTAACAAGCTGAGCCAGGTTTCAGACCTGGGTCTGTCTCAAAACCTGGAGCTGTAATCATTAACATTAATCTAAGGTATAAACCTTTTCTTTGAAAGCCTTAACTTTCAACATCCTCAAACCTCTTCACAGGCTTCAGGGAACCCCCAGAGACAGAAGAGTTGAAGGAAGTGAAGCAAAAGGCTCCCTAACTGGTTCCATTCAGATGGGGCCATGTCCAAGTTGTCACTTTAGTCCAAGAGCAGCCAAATGAAATACTGTGACCCTATATTGGGTCATCAGTCAATTCAGAGGCCACTGGTAGTTTTGTAATATGGCCAAACAGCAAAAGCCACAGGCTAGAGAGCCAAGTCACTGTCATCTGCCTATCAAGACTCATTTTAGTGGTTTCTTCAGGGCCCATCAATGGGTAATACTGGGGATGTTTGCACATGATGACCTAGGAGGGTGTGAATGACTGAGCTCACTGTGAAAGGGGAGAGGGTTGAGGCTGAAGGAAGCATCTCGAGAGAGAGCTGTCAAGGCTTGAATCAGAATTCTAAGGAGACTGGGCAGACAGCAACAGTCACACTCATTCTCTGGGGCAAGGGAACTTGGTGACTAACTCCCATCACCAGGCATATCTGCCCTGGGCTGAGTGCCCTGGGTGGCAGGGACAAAGGAAGAGACAAGACAAGGAACTCACTGTTCCACTGGGGTGGCCAGATGTGCCCATCCCTAATGATAAAAAACAATGGCTGACATTTATCACATCTTATCATGCACCAGAGTAGTGCTAAATGTTTTGCATGTTACCTCATTTGCAACAGCCTTACAAGGTAGGAGTTATACCTACTTTACAGATGAAGAAACTGAGACTCAGAGAGGTCAAAGGACTTGCCCAAGATTCCACAAGTAGTAAATGGTAGAGCTATGATTTGAACTCAAGAAGTCTGGCTCCAAAATCCAAGCTCTCAACTAGATGTGCTCTACCATCTGTGTGTGTGTGTTGGGGCGGGTGTGCTGTGATGGAGATTTCTGCATCACCTACAGCAGCGGTCCCCAACCCTTTTGGCACCAGAGACCAGTTTCATGGAAGATCATTTTTCCATGGACTGTGGGGTTGGGGGAGGAATGGTTTGGGGATGATTCAAGTGCATTACATTTATTGTGCAGTCAAATCTCTCTGCTAATGATAATCTGTATTTGCAGCTGCTCCCCAGCGCTAGCATCACTGCCTCAGCTCCACCTCAGATCACCAGGCATTAGGTTCTCATCAGAAGCACGCAACCTAGATCCCTTGCATGCGTGGTTTACAGTAAGGTTCATGCTCCTATGAGAATCTATAAATAATGCCATGATCTGACAGGAAGCTTTGCTGGCTCACCACCGCTCACCTCCTGCTGTGCGGCCTGGTTCCTAAGAGGCCACAGACTGGTACCAGCCCATGGCCCGAGGGTTGGGGACCCCAGACTTACAGGGTAAAATTAGAGAAGTCTAATGGATTCCTCCAATACAAGAGATTCTGTGAAATTTGATAACAAAACCACTTTTACAAGAATCCAGTTTTTTTTTTTTTTTTTTTTTTTGAGACAGAGTCTCACTCTGCTGCCCGGGCTGTAGAGTGCCGTGGCGTCAGCCTAGCTCACAGCAACCTCAAACTCCTGGGCTCAAGTGATCCTTCTGCCTCAACCTCCCAAGTAGCTGGGACTACAGGCATGCGCCACCATGCCTGGCTAATGTTTTACATATATTTTTAGTTGTCCAATTAATTTCTTTCTATTTATAGTAGAGACAGGGGTCTCACTCTTGCTCAGGCTGGTCTCGAACTCCTGCCCTTGAGCTATCCGCCCGCCTCGGCCTCCCAGAGTGCTAGGGTTACAGACGTGAGCCACTGCACCCGGCCAAAAAAAAAATCCAGTTTTAAGTAGAGGAAAAATTTTCCAGAGTAGAGGGGTTTCATAAATGTTCCCCCTTTAGGCTTCTTTGTGGGCAGGAATATGCCTTATACATTTCTCTGCCCAGCCTGTGGTATAGATGCTTGCCCTGAGCAAGTCCTTACCTAGGTACCTAGATGACTTCTCACTGAGGGAACAAAGTAGCAGTCCAGCAATGGAGCCAAACATCCTGGGTTCAAACAGCAGCTTGTTTACTCTGGAGCTGTGGGCAATTGTAAAGACTGAGTGAAACAGGATGGGTAGACTCCACAGACCCTGGCATATAGTTAAGTGTTCAAAAAATGAGGGATACTGTTACAATTTACAATGATTAAATAACTCTGTATTCACTGAATGAATGGAAATGAATATGCACGAATACAGATAGCTAACTCTTAAAGTGGAGAATTCCAGAGCAATTGGGGAATGGAAAGTAGGGGTGGCTAGAAGCAGAGATGAACCTAGCCTGGGAAGGAAAGTTGGCCACGGCATGGCATGTGCTCAGGCAGCGTGGGCAGCCTGTCCAGAGCACAGGCTGAAAGGGTGAGCAGGGGCAAGTGAAGGGTGGTGACACTGATGGTGACTTTTGAGTGACTGCCTTCCCGAGGGAAGCACCAGAGGGGCCTGATCTTGCTGCCAGATATGGTTCTTAGACCCCTCCAGGCTAGCGTCCCTCTCCTTCCCATTCGCCACTGCTGGACCACCTGGCCCCAAACTGAGGACCTTAAAAATCTTTCCCGGCAGGTCAGCCGCGGATTCAGAATCCCCCAACTCCCACCTGAATGTTCAAGGCCCACGGCTGAGCACTTAACCTCTGACCACATGGCCTCTGCCTTCCTAGGAGGGTAGAGGACCCAGAAGGGCTCCTGCAAAACCCTCCCTCTCTCCACCCTCTGCAGTAAGATCAGATCTAAATAAACACCAATGGCAGCCTTTGAAGGAAAACCTCGTAAGAAACAGGAATGCTTAGGACCCTATGGGTTAATCATGCCTATCTGAAGCTCTGTGAGCCGGAGGAGGCCCTACCCCACCCCCACCCTGACCACCTACTCCTTCTGTTCAGCACTAGTGCACCAGGACCCTCTCTGTCCAACCTAGACCTTGGCCATTTTTCTCTGTAGCTTTTCAAAAAAACCCTAATCTCAGCCCTCCAACCCCCAAGTCTGACTGCTGCAGAGAGGAATACATTTTCAGTTTTGTTTGCCATGGTGGTAGTGGGAATTAATAGGTTTTTCTCCACGATGCTCTTTTATTTGGGCAGTGTCTTGTTTAATGGCCTTTTAAGAGGCAGGCTGGTGATGGATCCAGCGATAGCACCGAGCTGCTGGAGCCTGAGGCACAGGTGCCTGCAAAGAGTGGGCCTCCGGGTCTTGCCTGTGGCCAAGGCAGCTAGCTGGGTGCTGTTCTTTCCAGCAGGCAGGCCCTGTCCTTCTAAGACTGAAGCTACATCACCCCTCTCTCTGGCTGCCTCCTGTTCTGGCTGGTTCCTGGCGACAGAGGAAGACTCTAACACTCTGGCTGCTTCTTCCTTCCCAGCTTAGGCATAAGCCTTCTCTGATTTGTTACTTTTTAGCAACTGTAAAGTTTCTTTTTTCTATTAACAGCAGAATTAACGTCAACAGATTAGCAAAAATAAAATATAAATCACTCCTGATCCCATTATCCATGATACTCCCTGGTATTAATGATTTTCTATTCTTTCTCCATTCACATAAATGGGTTTTAAAAATAGAAATGGACTAACTTACTAAAAATAGAATAAGGGAAAGACTTAAAAGCAGGGAATCAGATCCCGGTTCAAGATTCAGCTCAGATTCCTAGAAATAACCTTGGATGAGTTGTTTCACTCCTGGGCCTTACTTTCCTCATTTGTAAAATAACAGTCCTCACAACATAAGGTTGTTTTGAGGATTACATGAGATTTAACACTGAGCCCAGTATCTGGCACACGAGAAGGACATACAAATGCTAACAGTTGTACTGCAAGCACAGTAAATAACTTCCATGGCACTAAGGAGGCTTCTGTAGCATCCTTTTAAATTGTAGCCTGGTAGGCAACTGCATTCTGATATCTTAATTTGCGTCACCGAATGTCTGCTGAAGGGTATTTATATTTATTCTAATTTTTCAGGATTCTAAACAACACTCTGATGCATATCCTTGTAGGCAACTCTTGGCACACAGAGATTATTTGCTCAGACAAAATTCCTATGAGTGAAATTGCTAGATCAAAGGATGAGCTAAAATTGAAAGCCAAAGTTTGGACTGGCTCACTCTCCTTCGAGCAAGGAGGGTGCCTGTTTTCCTTCACCCTTGCCAATACTGGGATTAGCATTTTCTTTTGTCTTTGTCAACTTGGTAAGTGGAAAAAAAAATAATAATAACTGCTTGTTTGTTTTCAAGATATTCAAAGACTTTTATTTTTAAGGGGTGCTTTTAGAGTGACTTTAGACTCCACGATTCCTCACATCCAGGGAACCTCTAGGAAGGAATGTAGGTGGTGTTATTGGCAGAACTGTGATAAAAATCTAAAGTACAGAGTGTAAAAGGGCCTGGAGGCTGCCCACTCCATGTCCTGACCCTCTGTGAGCACAAATTCCAGATCCATGCATGCCTTCAAAGGGCTATATTCTCTACGTAGGATGTCTGGCCGATCCCTCCGCTTAAGAACATCATGATGCAGCGTTTATAGAGCTTTAGGTGGGCACCCAGGACACTACTTCTGGGACTCCTTAGGATCCATAACGGTATCTAAGATGACGCTTTGTCCAAAAGTAGAGGGTCAATCCAAGTCCTTTGCTTAACTAGGAGTACTTTCTCTGAACCTCAGTATATCTACCAAAGGGAGCCAATAATACATTCTTGCCCCATCCTCCTGGGGTGACTGTATGGATCAGAGGAAATAAAGCACAGGGAAATACTTTGAGAACAGTTCTGCACACAGAAGGGAGTGTTTTTAGGGAGGTTGAGTGCTGAATGCTGTGAACTAGCTCTGTATGGGCTGGTAATGGGAGGCGGCTGAGAGGACTTTTTTCTAACTGGGTGCTCACCTATAACATCAGCTACGTTTTATTTGCCATTGGCTTACATCAAGGTCTCATTTAATTTAATCTTTAGGTCAACTCCACTGAGGCATGATGGGGAAACCGCCTGCAGAGGAGAAGTCACTGGTATATGCTAGTGAGAGGGGAAACAGGGATTCATACTTTGGAGATTTTCCCCTTGGGAGTGTAGGTGGAAGGCAACAGGTGAGACCCAAATGTCAGTATCAGTGAATTATATTCATTCATTCAGTTTTCATTTATTCAAGAAATATTTATTGAAGACCTATTATGTTGAGACCCAGGCTATGTGAGATTTATTTTTCCTTGTAAGTTTCTGCCCTCCAGAAGCTTACAGAGCCTATCTACCGTATACATACTATCAACCAACCTATCTACTTTTCTTCCTTCCTTCCCTCCCTTCCTCTCTCCCATCTCCCTTCTTTCTATACATCCATCCTAGGCCTTGTTCCAGAAAGGAACTCAGGAAGCTAAAAGGACTGTTCCCATGGCTTTGGAGTCAGGTAGACCTTAGTTTGATTCTACCTCTGTCACTAAGTGAATAGCCAAGTGACCTTGGATGCTGTATCACCTCTCTGAGCCTGTTCCCTCTTCTATAAAACAGGATAATTATGCCACCTACTTCATAGGACTCTCGAATTACATGATATACATGTAAAGCACTAGAACAGTGCCTGGCACACATGAAGAACACTGTTATCTTGTTTAAACCTCACAACAATCACTTCACTGAGGAGAAAATGGAAGTAAAAAAGGAGTGAAGTTGCTTGTCCGAGGTCTCAGGCAGTCGACTCCAGAGCATACATCTTTTAGCAACTCAACCAATACTCCAGAAGTCAAGCCCATCTGGGGTGGATCATGTGACCCTCAAACTCCTCCTCCTAGGGTAGGAATGGGATAGAGCATCTAAGCAAGTATCACAGAGTTAAGCACTCAATTAATGATAGTAACTTTAACTGCTAAGTCAAAATCAGACCTGACACCTGAGCTCACTGCTGACAGCCCGCTAGTTGGGCAGCCCCCATTCTGTTCCTGCACTTCCCAGGGAAGGTTTGAGCAAGGGCTCTGCCCCTTCACTCTCCTTCTCTCCACCTCTGCTCCAGGAAGGATGGGGACACAATGACCATTTAGTCAAAGGGAACTTATTTAAACTGGAGCTTTGTATAGAATTTCTAATTACAAAAGCAATGAAAGTTCAATGTAGCATCTTCAGGGGGAGGACGGGAAAAAATTAAAATCCTGCTGTTTCAGTGCTTACAGAGAAGCACTCTTGACATTTGGGCATACGTCTTTTCAATATTTTTATTTAGGTCACTAGATTTTCATTAAGAGTTTTGGATAATCAAGTCTTACAACAATGTTAGGAAAGGAAGGGCTGTTTCAGCAAGGACTTCATGCTCAATAATGCAAGTGCTGTCCTGTAAACGGCACCATGGTCGTGCAATACACAGTCCGCATGGACATACGCATGGCTCTTAGTGCCCACTCAGCTCAGTGGTCCTCACCTTTACTCCTCCCCGACATGCAGAGGGGAAGCGGCACACTCTTCTGGAGCAGCTGCTCACACGCAGTCATGATCTTGGTAAGGAAGCGGAGGGCTGAAGGACTGTGCAATTCTCCACGGGGCCAGATCATGATGTCTGGAGGAAGAATGTGAGGAATTTAGAAAAGAAAATCTAGGTGATTTTGATATGGAATTCCACCCTTAGAGTGATTCACTAACCTGGTCTTGGAGAGAAACTGAGGCTCTGAAAGAAGACTTACTCAGTCACACAATAAATGGCCAGAGGTCAGAGGTCAGACAGAACGTGAACCCAGGACACTCCCTTAGTCCAGTTCTACAAGAATGCAGTTAGAAAGAAGTCGGTTCAAATCTCAATTCTTTATTAGCTCTTGACTTTCAATATAATATTTAATCTCTGAGTCTCAGTTTCTTCATTTGTAGAATAAGGTGGACACCTTCTTCATTAGGTTTAAATGAGAATTAAATGAGGGGGAATAAAAGGCTTTTCTAACAATAATTGAGCGGTAGGTGCCAGGTACAGCACAAGGCACCTCACATGTTATCTCATTTAATCTTCACAATAACCCTATGAGGGGAAAATACTATTTTTACATCCATTTTACAGGTGAGGAAACTGAGCCTCAAAGAGCTTAATCCACTTGCCACATATCATATAGCTAGTAAGTGGTTGGGCTGGAATTGTTTTATTTTTTTGAGATGGAGTTTGGCTCTGTCACCTGGGCTAGAGTCCCATGCAGCAACCTAGCTCACAGCAACCTCAAACTCCTAGGGCTCAAGTGATCCTTCTGCCTCAGCCTCACAAGTAGCTGGGACTACAGGTGTGTGCCACCATGCCCGGCTAATTTTTCTAGTTTTAGTAGAGACAGGGTCTCACTCTTGCTCAGGCTGGTCTCGAACTCCTGACCTCAAGCAATCCTCCTGCCCAGCCTCCCAGAGTGCTAGGATTACAGGCATGAGCCACCGTGCCCAGCCGGGCTGGGATTTGAAAGGTCTGTCAGTCTCAGAGCAATACTATCACATAACATGGGTAACTTTTAGTACAGTGCTGCAAACTACAAACACTAAATAAATAGCAGCCATCCTTATTTACTGGCCTTCTTGTGAATATACTTATCATGTTACATGTGATTGGCTAGTCTGTTTTTAATCTCCTCACAGAGAAACCAAGAACTGGGCCAATCCAAGGATGAGAGAGTGGTGCCTGCCTTGCCCAACCCTGGGCCATGCCCATGCTACACAAGAATAGAAAAGGAGCGGCAGCAAAGCTGGGGTAGTGTCTCTTTAAAACCCTGGCATCTCTGATTCAGGCAGAAAGCCTGGAACAGCCCATGCCTCCTGACCAAGAGGTATAACTCCTGTCAGAGGGGTCTGGTGACCTTGCAAACTGGCTCATGCCATCCATGCCTACCTACCCCAGACCACTGATCTCTCTGTCCTATCTGGGGGGGGGCACCTTCTGGAGCCTTCCCACATGTGGAGACATAGAAACCCTCTGTCCTGTGATTTATTTGGGTCTCTGCTGATCTCTGAAGATGGGAGCGGGTGATGAAAGAGGCAGGATCCAGAGGCAGAGGGAGAAGACCCATTTAAAAAAGCCCAGCGAGCACGGACACGCCACCTGGAATCCCAGCCTCCCCCTGAGCCCAGCCAGCATGAGTCACCCCTGTCCTTCGCCTGTGCGTTGCAACACAGCTGACAGAAACTCCACAGCCTTCCACAAGGTGGGCAGACAGGTACAAGAGAAGCATGCCATCCCTTGGACTGCAGCAAGCTCTGCAGTGACAGCTGGCACCAGACAGCCCTCCTGTCACCAACAACCAGAGCTCTGCTCTGGAATTAAACCTCAGCTCTAGCTCTATCACTCTCTAGCTCTGCATTGTGAGTAGTTCACTTGATCGTTTCTTACCTCAGTTTCCTCATCCATATAATAGTGATAATGAAAGTGCCTATCCCCTAGGGTTGTGGTAAGGTTTAAACGAGATAACACATGTAAAGGCCTGGCACAATGCCTGAGACATGCAGTACATGGAGCACCTACTAGGTGCTAGACAGTGGGGGTTCAACAGTGAACAAGACAGACAAGGTCTCTGTTCTTATGGAGTTCACGTTCCAGAGGAAGGAGAGATAGACACTGAATAATTAGAAAAATATTGAAAAGTCATAAGGGCTTTGCAGAGAACAAAAATAAACTGGTGTGATACCGAGTGACTGAATGTCCACTTTAACAAGGGTGAGTGGAGAGGGCTGCCCTGAGGAGTGGCTTTATTGGCAATGTAACTATTATTTGTCAGGGTCTCCTGGGATGCCCCCAACAGAGTCTCCAGTGAGAAACCAACCTCTGACAATTCTCAAACCCAGTACCCCCTTCTCTACAGGCCTGCCTCCACCCCAAGAGGGCTCCTCTGAATTCTGACTTCACCCTGAAAAATCTCCATCAAACTGGCAGGAGTAGCTGAAAACCCACTTGCCTTTCCCCTAGAGAGAAAGGAATGGGCCAAGCTCAGACTCCCAGGAAGACAGAGCAAAGAGGTAATTTGCCAAAAGGGGAAGGTGGAGGGAGAGAGGCAGGGGGAAAAAAAAGATACCAAGATCTTTGGCTTAGATTTAATTTCAAACTAATCCTGGTGGCAGCTCTTAAAAAAGCTCTAACATTCTCCTGTTTGTGTTCATGGATATTCTGGGGTTTACCAACCTTGTTCTGTATAGAAGACAGCTCACAGCAATTATTCTACAATTACTTTGTCTAATAGGCATCTGATTTCTCCCGAGTTCCCAATACAGAACGGCGCACTTAGAGCTTGTGAAATGACCAGCTGGCTAAGGCTTCAGAGGTGGCCGGCTTCAACTTTTCCATCCCTTCTGTGCTGGCCAGAGGTATGTGGTGTGCCCACACCCCATTCAGATCCGTATCACGCCAAATAAAAGGCTGCTCCCACCCTACTCCTCCACTCCCCTGCCACCAGCACACACTCCCCCAGACTGTAAACTCCTCTAGAGTAGCAACCCTGTTTTTTTGGCTTGTTTCTTCAGAACCCAGAGTAGGACCTGGCACACAATAGGTGCTCACCGAATGTCTGTTGAATTGAGGCCTCTGACTTCAGCCCAAGGGGCAGCCAGACTTGGAGATGAGATGACTGAAGATCTGATCTGGGCTCTGACACTCACTAGCTTGTGCCCTTGGGCAAGTCACTTTACCTCTCCGGCCTCCATTTCCTCTCTCATCTGTAAAGTGTGTGTGTTGGAGAGGAAGGAGGAAGTGATAATAAATCTACCATCGTGAGTTACTGTAAGAATCAAAAGAAATCACTTGAATAAAAGATTATTCATAAATAAGATTTTATCTTAAGGGGAAATCTCTGAAAAAAACAGAGAACTTCGAAAGAGACTCACCCAGGGAAGATTTGCTCTCTCCTTTGAGAATTCCCCAATGGTAGAGAAGGAGAAGGAAAAGGAATTTTGGGGGGGACGATTCCTAGAAACAGGAATCAAGACTTCCTTTAAGCCAAGTATCTGTTTGTCCCTGTATTTTTCCTCTAGTTATCTTGCTTCTTTCCAACCAACATTTTTTTCTCCTTCCCTCCTCCCTCATCTCCACCCCCCACCTCCTCACCAAGGACGGAATTGGCCAGCTCCACCCAGCCAGTCCCCCATAGCTCCGCCCTGCTCGGCGGGCCAAGAGTTAACAGCTGCACCTGTTGAGGTATACCTGCAGTTGCCGGCACCTGTACTTGCAGCCAATCAGCGCCAGTGCTGCTGGGAACCTACCTGTCAGCAAAATCTCGACACCCAAACCTCAACATAAATCAAACACTTCCCTGGGCAGGGAATGTCTGTGTCAGGCAAGAATTAGAGACAAGCGGTCAGCGGAGCCTCAGTGCTGATCATCGGAGCCCGTGAGCAGGAAGATGTCGAATGAACTTGAGTGAGTAAACATCGGTGGATGCCTGGCGCTCTCTGAGCATGGAGGCTGGATAGGGTTTCCAGGAGGGGGAAGAGCAGGGAGGCCGGCGCCAGGATTCCCAGAGCAATTTGTAAGGGTAAATGAATGGGCTGACGATCTTGCTTTGGCGTGTCGAGGCAAGCCCTGGTCTCGAGCTAGATAGAGAGCTGAGTGTTTCCCTGGGAAAGTAGTTTTTCTCTTCTCTCTGCTGAGCAGTTTCGAGCCAGGGAGGAAAACACAGGACTGAAACTGTGAGGTTTTGGCAGCACTTTTTGATAGTCTGAAGGGGCCTTGGAAGTCAGAGACAACCCCAGTCCCACCGAAGCTTTCTCTCTTCCTGCCAAAAGGAACTTCTTTGAGGTGGTTCTAAGAGCTGTCTTAGGCAGAGAGTTGGATTTCTCTAAAGGGACTTGTTTGTTAGGCTGGAATCATCCCAAGTGGGAAGGTTACAGTGTGGTGGTTAAACATGTGCACTCTCTGTAGTGGGCTTGACCTAGGTTCAAATCCAGGCTGTATCCCTCACAAGCTGTGAGATCTCAGACAAGACATTTAACTTATCTGAGCTTCATTTTCCTCATCTGGAATATGGGTACAAGAATGCTTTGTAGGAATTCTTGAAAGAGTTAAGTATGATAAAGGCTGTAAAATGCTTAGCACAGAGCCAAAGTCTAAAGATGTATTCAATAAAATGTGGTTGATTTATTCAGAGACATTTCTAAGACTTGGGAGGCTGAGAAGTGGTTTTCAGTGAGGTCACCTCTATTGCCTGGCAGGATGCATGTGCCTTCCTGCCCACATCTGAGATTTAGGATCCTGACTGACTGATTCTGGCCTTCACTACGGACCCCTTGCTTGGGGTTCAGACCTCAGAGAAGGTGGGATGAAGCTAGGATCTGGGCTGCTTTAGCCTGGGTTCAGGGAGCTGGCAAGAGAAGCTACATCTCTTAAATACAGACTCTCCTTTTCCTGCCACCCTCAGAGGTGAGTGGGCAGAAGAAAAGGTTGAACCATCTTTTTTTCTAGCTACTCAACAGATTGTTTTAAGAACTTGAAGACCTGTGGGCAGAGCAATTGGTGGGGCCTGATTGCAGACAGGATTTTATGTTATTAGCTAGCTTTTGGGTTCTTCTGGGTTGGCCATTTATGTTCACAGTACAATCATTGAGGTTAAAAGGCGTTACATTTCTTTTGAATGAATTCTCTGGGTTGAGAAAATGTTGACAATTGGACCACAACTAGAATAAGAGTAGGAGCATTGGCACTGACACCTGGGTTCGCGTTCCAGCTGTCACTTATTAGCTGTGTGACGTTGGACAAGTCACTTCATCTGAGCCTCAGTTTCTTCACCTGTAAATTGCAGCCTATAGTGGCCACCCACCTCAAGGAGTTGTTAGGGGACTCAACAATTCTAGAATAGTGATTGTTTTTAAGCCTGGTAGGGAGCAAGCTAATAACATAACTGTTACTTCATATAGAAATAACCAACCAGTGAGTATTTCCAAAAGTCTTGCTTTCTATCTTTCCATACTTTGAACACACAAAAAGTCTTGATGTGTCTCCATCCCATTTAGATCTGCTGGTTAAAACTGCAGAGGCTGCAGACAGAATCTATTCATTGCTGCTCCTTAGGTGTTATGAAGCTGGGTTACTAGAACAGAAAGGTTTCCTGCTTTTCTCCTCCCTAATGAGTTGGATTTGAAGTCAGATCCGCTGACAGTTGAGGCCTCTCTGTTTGGGGTGGGGTGAGAGAAGCCTGCGCCTGCTGAGTAATTGCAGGCAGGCAGGCAGACTCCGAAGCTACCAGCAGAGATTACAATGGCAGAGCCCCGGGGCTAGGCTGCCCCTACTGATAAGGGGGAGGGGGACACCAAGTGCTTGGCTTGCAAATTTTGAGCTGTTGTTCCCTAAAAAGTGCCGAATTAAGAGGAGTCCCCGACCCTCAGTTTCCTCATCTGTACTGGCGAGGACTACAAACACCTACCTGTCAGGAAAAACAGTGAGCTCCCATATGTGGACCACCCTGCCCGCAGCGGGAGCGCCATGAGCTCCCGCCAGGCAACTAGGCCGCGGCTGGACGGCGGCACCTCGAAGGCTGCTTCTCGAGAAGCAGGGGGCCCAGGCGGTAGTTAGAAACCAGCTCGAGGTGGCTGGCGGGTGACGAACGCCGGGGCCTTTCATGTGGTCGGGCCCAGCGCCGGGCGCGTCCGCAAGCCGCTCCGGGCGCCTCGAGCCCGCAGCCTCGCGCCGCCGCGGGCCAGAGCGGGTCGCAAGGGCTGCCGGGGCGGCGGCCGCGGGCGCCGGACGTCGCTGCCGCCCGCCCCCCCCCCCCCGCTCGCGGGAAGACAGCTGGCGCCTGCGCCCTGGGGTGCCTCCCGGAGGTCGTTCGCCGGGCCCCGAGGGCCTACTGTGTGCCGGGCACTCTCGCGACCCTCCCCTCCAGTCGGGCGTCGTTTACAGCTGAGGAAAGGGGCGTTTCGCCCAGTTAAGGGACTTGACACATAGTAGGTCTATGGGACAGAGGTGGCGCCTCAGGATCCGACCCCACAACCTCGCTCCGGCCGCCGTGTGGGCCCCGCCGCTGCTGTCTGGAATCTTCTCTCCTGACTAGTCCCCCCACCCCCCCACCCCAGCCTCGGAGCGACGCGACCCGGCTGTCCGGGAGGGGACACGGAAAGCCGCCTATCTGATCTCCGGGAGCGCCGGCTCCAGACTGCCTGGAGCGCTGAAAGAGTTAACCAGGAACGCCTCCCCGCTGTGGTTTTGTGGTCGAAACCATGATTGCCAGGAGCAAATTTTTGTCGTGCACAAGGTGTGTTATTAAAAGTCGGAGTTACGCTGCTGGTGAATGAAAAGTTAAAAGCCCTCATTGAGCTCCGGCTGTAAAACCGGCGGACTGGGCCGAGAGGCAGAGAGGCCGAGCGACAGCCCTAACGGCGGCGGCCGGGCCGCGCGGGCCTCCTGCGGCTCTGCGGGCTGCGGGGCGGGGACGGGCGCCCCGGGCCCAGGCCTGGGCTGCCCGCTGGGTCTCCGCGGTGTGTGGCCAGAGCCCGGCGGGTCCTCAGAGCTCTCCCACTGAGGAACAGGAGGGAGGAAGGGCAGCAGTGCTTGAGCTTTCTTTTGGGTTAAAACAACAATGACAGCCAACATTTATAGGGCACTGACTCCGCATCAGACATTGTATGGAGTGCTTGGTAAATACTTGATGTCCTTTAACCCTCCCAACCCAGTGAGGAATGGGAGTGTAAATGCAGTTTTGCAGGAGAGGAGACCGAGGCTTGGCTCAGGCTTGCCCAAGATCTCACGGAAGAGCTGGAATCTCAACTGGGTCTCGACTGAGGGGCCAGGACAATGCACCACAAGGATATGCCACCCTTCTTCTACGTAGTTAGACTTTGAAAAGAGACGAATCTGTTCAAAGGGCTTACCTCTGAGTGGAAGAATGTAGATGAAGTCTACTTTTTGCTTCCTATTTTTCTATAGGTTCCAAAGTTTATATACGTGTTGTATTTTACAAACTCGTGACATTTGGAATAGGAAGTGGGGTCAGAGGGAGTCATTTTTATTAAAGGGAATTATTGGTTCACCTATAACAGTGTTCTCAAAATGTGGTCCTTGGACCAGCATCATCATCATCACCACCTGGGAACTTATTAGAAATGCGAATTCTCAGCCTCACCCTAGACCTACTGAATCAGAAACTCTGGGGGTGGGGCTCAGCATTATTTGTATTAACAGGCCCTCCAGGAAATTCTGATACATGTTCAAATTTAAAAATCCTTGGCCAAAACTGTGGTTCCCAACCCAGGGGCAGCAGACTGGTATCAGTCCATGGCCTCTTAGGATCCAGGCTACAGAGCTCCCTGCCTCCACCCTCCTCCATCTGTGGAAAAATTGTCTTCTATGAAACTGGTTCCTGGTGCCAAAAAGGTTGGGGACCGCTGGCCTAGGAGACCAGACAGAGGATTGAGAGGTAGGAGATTTCCCAAATCCACAACTGTCTTGCAGTGTAGTTGCTGAATCAGCAGGCTGAGAGCTTAGCTTCAGGGTCATATCTGTGTTTAAAACCCAACTCTGCCACCTATGGATTGAGTGATTTGGATGAGCTCCTTGACCTCTGTGTCAGTTTCTGCATGTGTGCAATGGTGATAAAAACACCCACCTCACAAGGCATGTTTGAGAATGAAAAGGCACAAGGCCTGACTGTATTAAATAATTTAGTTCCTTTCCCTTCTCTTGCCTTCCCTCCTTTCTCTGAAACTCAGCTTTCCCATATGTGAAATGCAGCAAATAATCCAGGCTGGCTGCCTCTCTATTCCTTTTGCCTCCTAGAAAGGTCAGGACAACTGACCTAGTGAAAATCTTGAAGGGAAATTATTTCACTGATATTTGGTGTTATTTCACTAGGCCTTTCCAGGAGGTCAGCAAAAATTGGGAACTTTTGAGGGCAGGGACAGCAAGCATGGCAGTCACCTTTGTGTCCCCAGTGCCCAGCACATGGCCTGTTACAGAGTAATCCCCAGTGAGTGTTTCTTGAATGAATCAGTGAGTGAATGAATGAAGGGATGTGGCACCCTGGGTTTAGAGGTGGATTTCAACTTCTTTCATACCTCAGTTGAACAATAGAGGGGGGAAAAAGGAAAATTGGACAAGAAACCGACAGGACAATATAGCATGAAAGAAAAATTCCCATACAGGGAAGAATTTTTAAAAGGGGAGAAAGTTAGTTTCTGGTGTAGTTAGTAAAGGGCACATAATTAATTTACAAGCAATTAAATTACAAAATTAATTTAAAAGTGTTTGCTGGAGCGTGACCACCCTCAACTTACCCATCTAGATCCAGAGGAGAAAGAGAGATCCAGAGAGAAAGCTGGTGGTGCTTGTTCCTCTTATCTGGAAATTTCCAAGCATCAGGTCTGATTCTTCCAGCTAAGAAAGGATATTCCATTTTATAGGTGGAAGAAAGTGAGGCTGTGAATTGTTGTGCAATTTGTTGGGGACTACCCCACAAAGTGAGTATTAGTGATAATAATAATAGTTCACATTATTATGTACAGGCACTATGCTGACCACTTTACCTGCATTATCTCACTGCATCTTCCAACAGCAATACTTCCCAAAGTTGTAAAGATCAGCTAAGACAGTGACTAGAAATTGTTCAGCCAGCACCTGGCACTTGGTAATGCCTCAGCGAGCACCATCTATCATAGTAATTCTGTGAGGTTATTCCTCTCATAATTACACATTTTATAGGTAAGAACTGAGGCACAGAGATGTCATGTTGCTTGCCTAAAGTCACACAGCTAGTAAGTAGCAGAGCTGGAACTGGAACCTGGGTCTGCTTAGCTTTGGGGCCCACCCCCATAACCATGAGCTCATACTGTCTCATTCCAACTGGAGTTGCTACAGAGCCATACCCTACACTCTGCCTTTTCTCCACTGAGGCCCCCAAATGAGCCCCCAGCCCATGTGACAAGGCACATTTCACAACCTGTGCATCCAGAAACCAGATGGGCCACTGGCAGGCACAAGAACCCTGGGGCACCCCTGTCATTCCCCAGGAACACCTTGCATGGGGCTGACTGAAGGATGACTCTTCATGAGCAGTTGTGGCAGGGCCTCCCTGTGGGTGATTAGTGAGTGTGATTGATCACTGCTAATGAGGCTGGGTGGCTCACAGCAGGGTTTGGCAAGTCATTGGGTGTTTCTGGGTGTCAACAGCCAGCTCAGGTGGCCCCTGGAACTCTTCCTCCTGAGACTGAAGGGAAGTGGGACCTAGCTTGCTGGATCTGTCCTGTGCCAGGTAGCTCCTTCGGTGGGTCTTGAGGCTACTCCCTTCAGTTGTGGGTTTTCTGCCACCTTCTGCAAAATTGATTAAGAGTCTTTTCTTTTGCATCTCTGAATTGCTGAGATGCTTATGATGTAGGGCAGTATTTGAATTAAGTGCAGGACACGAAGCTAGGAGGCTTGAGTCCCAATCCTGCTATATGCTGTGTGTCTTTAGCCAAGTCCCTCCCTGGGACTGGCTTTCTAAGGTCTCTTTATATCCCAAATTGCTAGGATTCTAACAGAAGATAAAGGCCTCAACTAATGACTGAGACAGCATTTACGTAGTCTTGTTGGGAGTTTTAAGTTAGCTCAGCCAGAAAGCAGTGGGCATTTCGAGTCAGAAGGGATTTGCTGGGATGAAACCCCACTAGGCTTTCTCCATAGTTGTCCCCAGAATGATGCATGTTGGAGTCAGGAGGGTAAGAAGCTGACTGGGCATGAAGCAGCTGGGACCACACCCCTTCTGTGCTGTGGGCCCAGAGTGATCTGCTGGGGAAAGGCCTCACCCACCCTAGAGCCACTACCTGGGCAGTTTGCACATCCCCGCAGGCAGGGGACAAGAGGCCACAGGAAGTGAGGCCTGTCAGGTCGACCCCTGAGCACTTCTCTTTTGATCTTTTTTCCAACTCTCTCCCAAATGGAGGAAAAGCCAGACTGGGAGGCTCGGAGGAGACAGTTTTGTGAAGGTTCGTGATGCTGGGAGCCAGAGACCTCAGTTCTAGGCCAGATGTCATGGCTCAGTTTTTCCTGCTATCAAATGGGGACAGTCATACCTTCCCTCCCTACCTAACAGGGGCGTTGTAGGATCAGAGGTGATGACAGGTGTATGAGAAGCACATTGAAAAATATAACATGCTATGCAAATGTGAGAGATTATCTAATCTCAGACGTGAGTTTCCTCCTTAGTGGGCTGCCCTTCCTTAAAACAAGGCAACATATGCAAAGCACCTGGCTCACACCTGGCACACAGTAGGCAGACAAGCTCTGGGAGCTGTCCCAAGCTGATGCCTTTGGTTGTGCTTTGCCTTTCATCTGGAAGGTCCAAGGTGTCCTCCCCACCCACCTCCATTCTCCTGCTTCCTCTCCACCCCTCTTCTCAACCAATATCCATCACTCCCCTGGGTTCAGGCAAGTTAGAAGTCCTCCTGCTTCTTTTTCTTCATAGCTTTCTTCATATTAGCTGTTTGTTTTTGTGGTCATGTCTGTCTTGTTGCCACTAAAATGTAAACTTTATGTCAGCAGGGATGACCTCGTCTTATTCTCCTAAAATGGGTTCTGGCACAAAGTAGTTACTTGATAAATATTTGTTAAAATGCTGGATGGTTGGCTACGTGGATGATGCCACCTGGGTTTATTGCTTTTTTCCTCTCTGTTACATCCCTTCTTGGAAACTAGTGGTTTGATGGAAAAGTGACTAGTCACAGAGTTCCCAGGCCAGATCCTAGGAGTCTTGGATTTGTAACTCATTCTGCCAGTCCCGGAACAGGTCACCTAACATCTCTGTTGTCCATTTCCTGGTCTGTAAAGTAGGGATAATAACACATCATGTATGTTGGGAGGCTCCATGAGATAATGAATGAAAGTCAAGGCAGGGTGTTATTATACTGTCTCTTTTGTTTTTGACACAGAACCTGGTTCACAGAAGGCTTGGAGGGGGGATGATAATTTAAGAACCTCAGACAGAGTCTCCCCTTTGCTCTCATTTGGGGATTCTGTGATGATGGTGATGATAGCTATTATGTACTGAGTGATTATTCTCTGGCAGGCTCTAGGCTAAGCGCATTTCTTACGTTAATGCACTTAATTCTCCTAACAACCCATGAGATGAACCCTACTCTAAAGTAGCCACCCCTGGTGACTCTCCATTATAGTGCTATGTTCTAATTTTCTTCCAGCACTTATCACTCACTAAAATTAACTCATTTACCTACTTGTTTATGGTCTGTCTTCCCCAATTAGACTGTAAGTTTCATGGGAGCAGAGCCTTATCTGTCTTGTTGTTGGCTGATTCCCCAGTGCCTAGAAGAGTCTCTGACTGGCACACAGCTGACAGGAGACCCATTTAACAGATGAGGAAATGGGCTCAGAAGGACTAAGAGCCTTACCCAAGGACACATAGTTATCAGACCCATGGGCTGCGGCCCTGGAGCTGCTCCTGTGCTGCAGGTTCTGCCGTACTGTGCCCAGGTAGAGAGCTGATGTCAAAAATGTTGCCCAGGGCCAAGTCCTCTGCACATCCCCTCTTCCTCCATTCCCTTTCCACTTTCTGGTAGCTCAGGAGTTCTGTCTTGGACAAGGACACCAACATAGAGTTCACCACATAGGTTGGGAGGCACCTGGTTTCCCCTCTCTGTTCTGGCCCTATTGCCCATGAGTAGGACTCCCTCCTTGGAACCCTTTTCACATTGATCCAGTATCGGCTCCTGGGATAACTTTTTTCTCTCTCTTACCCACTGGGTCTTCAATTCTCATTTTCAATCTTTAAGAGAGCAGAAGCCAAAAGTTCTTGGATTTTAAGATTTGACACACAAGTCAATGCTAACCTTATCCATTGTCAAGACTTTCTAGAAGCCAAATTCTTAATCTTGGAACGTGAGGTTGATTGATGGCATGAGCAGGCCTGGGGACCAGGACAGTAGGGCTTCCAGTGCCTGGCCACAAACCCTTCCAGTCGTCAGCTTGCCTTCTTACTTAGTCCCTCCTGCCTTGTGTGGGTGGGAAGTTCCTTTCTGCCTTGCAACAGAGAATTGGTTCAATGTATATCAGAGGAGGGAAATTTCCAGAATAGGAAAGCCATCTAGAAAGGATACTAGCCCAGGGGTTAAGGGGTGCATTGTGCAGTCCAGCAGGTCCAAGTTCAAGTTGAGCCTCCATCACTTATTTGCTGAGAGATCTTGAGCAGGTGATGTTGTCTGTTTGAGTCTCAATTTCCCCTTCTGCAAAAGGGGATAATAACGCCTATCTCTCAGGCTATCGTGTGCAGCAGATGAGAGGACACAGGAACAGCTGGCACCGTGTCTGCCTGTGGGAAACGCTTACGGTGCAGCAGCTGCTGCTTGTCAAGGAATCAGACTCTGGGGTCCTAACAGGGTGGATCGGAGACCCTTGAGGCCAGAAAAACCTCCCTGGTGAACAGCAAACATTGTCTGTTCTTTTGTTTCTGTGTGGCTTTATTGTTGCTTTCTAAAATTTATTTTTTTTAAAAAGGTAAGATAGCTCATAGCTCAACGAAGCTGTTAATGGTCATTCCACCAGAGTCAGCAAATTGGGGCTGTAGGCCCAGATCTGCCACTGCCTTGCAGGGTGACCATGTCTTGTACCCTTTGCAGCTGCTCATTGTCTAGCTCCATGCTGGCCTGGAGCATAATAATGGCTTGTGTCTGTTAAGCACTTGTATGCCAGGCACAGTTTTAAGCAGTTTTCTTATGCCAATGCACTTAATCCTCATAATCCTACGTGGTGGGTGTTTTTATCAGACTTATTTAACAATGGGGAATGGTGCTAAACACTAGCAATCCTGGTTGACCGGGAGTGGTGTCCGCTGTCCAATACACAGTTCTCTGCTGTTCCCAGGCCTCCTTGCTTTGAGAATTCTCTTTGGCCTGGGTCTGGGCAGAGGGTCAATGTGGCCACCTTGGGCTTATTCGGTAAATTCCTCTAGCCCCAGGCTCAGGAGACAACTAGGCGAGGCCTCTTCTCACTTCTCCATCCTGAGGACCCTTGATTTATAGCAGTAGAAACTCAGGGTGTGCCTCACTCTCCACGCCCCTAGAGCAGGAAGGTTTCTGTCATTTCTCTTTCCTGTGTGACAGCTCCCTCTCCTTCTCAGAACCCAATTCCCCACACCCTGGGGCCCAGTGGGATGGGAGACACTGCCCTGGATAAAGCCCCTGCGAGAGCTGCCACTTCAGTGTGCCTACGTGTGGCCTGGTCTCAGACTCTGTTTCCACTAGAGTCTGAGAATGTTGGCCTGAGCAGCTGGGTGGGAGGCAGGCACTTCCAGCAGCATGATTTACAAAGGTCCTTGGCCACCCACAAATCTGCCACCATGTTGACATTTTACCACTAAAGCATTTTTCTGCCGTGGCAAAGATTGCCCTCCTGCACATGGAAAACAGTGTGTCTGAGTGTAAGTGTTGGCTTTGGTGCTAACTGAGGCTCAGTTTAAGTCCTGGTTGTATCGTGGACTAGCTGGATGATCTTGGGCATTTTCTTACTCTCTCCCAGACTCAGGTTTCTTCGCCTTTATAGGTGAAGCCAATGGTCCTTTCATTGTAGTGTCCTTGTGGGAAGGAGCTAAGGAAAGGAGAACATCTGTGTACATTACAGTACATGCCGGTGCACTAGGGCACCAGGAGACCGATCAGTGCCCACTTCACCTCTGGGCTCTGTCTTCCTAACCTGGACAACCCCATCTTCTTACCCGCCACTGTCCTTCACACACTTTGGCTCTCAAGTAAACACACCCAGGACTCTCCCACTCGTATGCCTTTGCTCGTGACTAAGAGCATGTGCTTTACCAGCAACTCCTCAAAATGTGGCCCCTGGACTATCAATGTCACCTGGGAAGTTGTTAGAAATGCACATTCTCAGCCACCCTACACCTGGTGAATCAGAAACTTTTAGGGGTGGGGCCCAGGAATCTGTTTTTTAAAATTAATTTTTTAAATTTATCATTGACGTATAATAATTGTACCTATTTATAGGGTACAGTGTGATATTCCAATGCATGTATACATTGAATGATCAAATCAGGGTAACTACCATAGCCAACACTTTAAACATTTGTCATTTCTTTGTGATAGTTACATTCAAAATCTTCTATCTTGAAATAGTGCTGCATTGTTCTTTGCTATAGTCACCCTGCTGTATAAACAGTCTGTGTTTTAACAAGCCTTGCACGTCACTCTCGATCAGCTAGAGTTTGAGAACACTGTTTTGTACCACAGCATCATCCTGCAGGAGCTCAAATCCCCTCAGGGCCACTCACCTACTGGGACCTTGGACCACTCCCTTAACTTTTCTGAACTTTAGTTTCCTCCACTGTAAAATAAGAATAATAATAGTACCTGCCTTACAGGGTAGTTGCGCGAATTAAGTGAGATGATAATTCATGCAAAGTGCTTAGCTCAGTACCTAAAATATGGTCAATGTTCAATAAAGATCAGATATTATTTTTACCACCATCACCATTATTCTGTATTATATCCCCACCCATTCCCCTTGCCCCCATTTCTCAGTGAAATAATCCCCGGTGCTGAGTTTTCCCAACTGAAATGTCTGCCTCCTGCAGAAAGCCTTTCCTGATCCCTTACCCTCGAGCCCACGTGGCTTGTCTCTTGAGTGACAATGCCTTGTATTTGTCCAAGCTTCCTCTGCACCAGCTCCCGGGTCCTGCTTGCCTCTGAGTGCCCTGCAGCAGTCAACTCCAGCTCCAGGCCTCTGAGCAGCTGCTCTAGTGCCCTGCAAAAAAGGTTCCTCCGAAATGCCATTTCCCGAGACCGGGTTCTGCCGTAGGGCTTCCTTGCCCTGGTGCTCTCGGTCATCGGCCGTGCTTTCTCCCTGGCTTGAAGCGCTCCGCAGCCTTCTGTGTCTTTCACGGTCTTGAGGACTTCTTCAGAAGGACTCAGGATGGCTTATCTAGAAATTTTGTTGTTACCACATTGCAGTTTGTTGTTGTCACTTCCCATCCGTTACACTAATTCCCCTTGCGTAAGTGTCCACTATGGAAGTGTTCTATTGAGTCCTGTCTGTAGCTTTGCAAGCTCAGGCTGATGGTCCTCACATCATACATGAGGGAACTGAGGCCCCAGGTCTGCAGCTGCTACGTGGCAGCAAGCTCCAGAGTTTGTGTCCATTCTGTGCCCCACACTGCCTAACAGTTTCAAGTTTCCAAAGCCAGTAACTCTCCAAATTCCTTGGCATTGGCCTCAGGCCGCCCATGCATGGACCTTTCTCTGGGATGGCATAAATTTGACCCTCCTTACTTGCGTTCAGTTTCAGGTCTGTGCGGCTGCTAAAGAATGACCCAGTCAACTTCCAGAAGTTCCCCTACACTAGCGAGGATGAGGCCTGGAAAACGTACCTGGAAAACCCCCTGACGGCCGCCACGAAGGCCATGATGAGGGTCAATGGTGACGATGACAGCGTTGCGGCCTTGAGCTTCCTCTACGATTACTACATGGTACGTTCGCCCCTCTGGGCCTGCCCCCTCTGGCTGAACCTGTGTCTCGGCTTTCAGGCCTCATGGCTCAGCAGCCCACCATGACCACCCCCGGGCCTTTACACACACGGTTCCCTCTGCCTGGCACCCTCCCCTCTCCCCTGGCTAAAGCCTATCCTTAGCTTTGGGTCTCAGCTTAAATGTCACCTCATTCATTCATGGGGGAGGCTTTCTTGGGTCTCTCCTCTGGGCCTCCTCTGGGCATCTTTAGCAACTACCACCATTATCCTTAGTTCTTATCTTTAGAAACTTGCTATTTGCACATTTATTTCTCTATCTCCCTCATGAGGCTGAGCTCTTGGCAGGCAGGAACTACACTGTGATCATCACAGAGTCCCCAGCACGCCATACAGCCCGCCACATGGTGCACAACACATACTGATTGAGCGTGTGAGTCCTGACCGCCCCTCGTCTTGGCCAAGCACTCTCCCGTCCCAGCAACACCCCCACCCCACCGTCTTCTTTCTGGCCCTCAAATCATGCCAGTTTCCCTGTCTTCCTCACTGGCCTAGTTCGGCCCCACCGACTGAAACATACCATCCGCTATTTAACCCATTCCCTTTCTTCGGGGCCCTTCGCAAGGCCCAGCTTCTCCCAGAAGCCGTCCAGCCACATCGCTTCTCCCTCCCCTGAGCATCTTACTGCCCTTCCTACCCTTGCTGCCATTGTGTCTTCCATTGTTCTCGAATTATTTCCAGAACCTTGGCCTTGACTCTGGGACAATGTCAATTTCTGAGGACAGGACTTAGGCCCTCCCACATCTGATAAGTGAGGCTTGAACCAGTCAGCAGTCAAAAACATACAACACACATGACACAACCCCCACCACCACCTCCAGCGCCTGTGCCAGACATCGCAGTCGATCACAGCCTGCATTCTTGCCGAGGCTATAGGAGGCTACAGAGTCTTTGTCAACCCAGCAGTCCAGGCAGCCCCAACCCACCTATCTGAATTGTCACAAGACGGCAAACTCGCTGGCTGGAGGATTGCTCCAAGAGGCTTTCCTAAACTTGGATATGGGAGACATGAAGAGCCAATGGTTGATAACTGGCTCTGAACTTGAAGATTTAAAGCCACCTTGTAAATAAGCTCTTAAACTTACTAGCTCAAGAAGTATTTTATCCACTGTACCACAAGAAGGAAAGCAAATGCTCTGCATAAATTCAGAGGCCAAGGGAGGGCAGCGGGACAAGGTTCCAAATAGGAAAAAGCCCCAAACAATCTTTCTGGCTTTGGTTGTCACCCTGGAGTGGTGTGGTTCCCCTACCCTACCTCCTGCCCAGCAGGCTAGTAACATCCCAACGGTGTTCAGCCCAGGCTGATAGAAAAGGAATGTGAATGGCTGCCTCCGCTTGGGGCCATGGTAGGAGCCAGAATTCTAGGTCTGGTTTCAAACCCCAGCATGGGATTTATAGGTTGAGGTTGGACCATAAAACAAAATCCAGCATCATCTCCCCTGGGCAAGAGGCCATTCCCAGGGCCAGAATGGTAGGGACAGGCTCTCAAGGGGACACCCACAGTATTGGTTCTGGTGAAGAACAGTCTCTTGGTGAGACACGCCTGCCCTGCCCTCCCCATGCCGCAGTATTCCAGATCCAGAGCAGCCCTGTGTTGGTGAGGGCATGGTCTGATGGAGCAGAAAGCACTAAATCGGGAGTTTGAGACCTAGTCCTGCCACAACATAGTGCTAAAGGCATCCACTTAATGTTTCTTACTGAATGCCTGGCACTGTGTCAGGCTCCTTCCTCGTTCTCTCCCATGGGGAATGGTTAAGAGCCCAGGCTTTGGAGTTGCTAGACTGGATTAGAGTCCTGGTTCTGGCTATATCAGCCTTAGGGACAAATGAATTAGAAAGTTCTATGATATAGCAATAGTATAATTATAATCCTGAAAGGGCACATATTTATATACTGCTCTCTATGTGCTAGATGCTGTCGTAAGCACTTCAAACAATTCCTGAGGCATTTCTATTATTATCTCTGTTTTTACAGATGAGGATATGTGATCCAGAGAGGTTAAGGTATTTGCACAAGGTCACACAGCTAGTGTGCTGTAGGTCTAGAAATTGAACCCAAGTATCTGGATTTAGGATCATGCTCCTAAGCACTAAGACAATAGTCTCTCTGAGCCTCAGTTTCCTCATCCATGTAGTGGTGATATCAGTAGGTAGAGTGGCTGTGAGGGTTAAATTAGAGAATAGAAGGCATTTGGTACAAGGCCCAGTACATGCAAAGTCCTCTATTAAAAAACATCGAGGGCTGGGCGCAGTGGCTCACGCCTGTAATCCTGGCCTAGGTGGGAGGATCGCTTGAGCTCAGGAGTTGGAGACCAGTCTGAGCAAGAGCGAGACCCTGTCTCTACTAAACATAGAAAAATATTAGCCAGGCAACTAAACATAGAAAAAATTAGCTGAGTGTGATAGCGTGAGCCTGTAGGCCCAGCTACTGAGGAGGCTGAGGCAGGAGGATCCCTTGAGCTGAGGAGTTTGAGGTTGCTGTGAGCTAGGCTGATGCCATGGCACTCTAGCCAGGGTGACAGAGTGACATTCTGTCTCAAAAAAAAAATCAAGTATTATTTTTATTAACATTCATAATCCCCTTGAAGTAGGTGTTATAATTAATTCCCCACTTGGCACATGAAGAAATCGAGTCTCAGAGAGGCATAATCATTTACCCAAAGTCACAATGCCTTTTGAAGCAGCAAAGCTAAAATTCAAGCCAGGCCTGCCTGACCCCAAATTCCATGCTCCTCCTTTTGGCTCCCTAACCTGGGGCTCACACTAATGATGGCTAGAGCTCCCGCCAACGTGAAGGACTTGTGGGTTTTCTCCAAGGGACCGAGGTTGCTCCGCTGCCTGGCCAGAGCCCCAGGAGGGGTTGAGGTTCCTGCCAGCCAGATCTTAGCCAAGAGCCACGCATAAATCCTTCCTTCCTCTCCTTTCAGGGCCCCAAGGAGAAGCGGATGCTGTCCTCCGGCACCGGGGGCAGGATGGACCAAGGAAAGAGGTGAGGCTTGCCAGCGCCAACCCTGCGTCTTTGCCCTTCACCCTCACCTCCACCTTGGGGCTCTTGGCACAGCGTTACTTACCCGTTAGGCACAGGGGGCAGCGCCCAGGGCCCACCACACATTTGGGGGCCCATGAAAGTGTTTTAATTTCTTCTAAAATCAGAAGAAAAGATTAACATAATATTTATAATTAATTTATCAATATAGTAATTTAAAAATTAATATAATGCAATTGAAAAGATATTTTAAAATATTTTTGAAGGGGCCAGTGAAGGCAGAAGAGCCTAGGGCCCACGAAAGGTATAATGAAACTCTGCTGGAACACCACACACACACACACACACACACACACACACACACACCCCCAAGTGCCTGCAGGCCCTGTGGGCCTGAGTTTACTGAAAACCAACTTCAAAGCCTTAGGAGTGGAAAAGCCCTGGAGGCAGCTTTTCTGTCCCAGCTCCAAAATCCTCCTCCCTGCAGCCTCTTAGGGAGGGGACATCTGGGTTCCCGTACTTCTCCCCGCAGCTTGCTGGCCTCTGCCTGGCATCAGTGCCTCAGGGCACCAATGTTCTTTTCCTTTAGAAAGCAGGCCAGGCCATGCTCACGGCTAGATGGGCACTGCAAGGACCTGGCCCCTCTTTCTCCACTTTCTTCTTCCCGGCCAATTGGGTGACCTCTCAAAAATGATATGTAGGGCGTCTGGTGGGAAGCCTTCTGGGCCCCTCTCTGCCTTCCGGAAAATCCAAACTACTAAGGCAGGTGTGCAGCTCTTCTGGTAAGCCAGCACAAGCGTGCGGCCAGCTCGGGGTCACTCCCCCACTGCCAGGAAGAGTGGGGGCCTTTCTCAGAACTAATTTTTAGAAATGTTATTAGCGCTTCTGATTACAAAAACAATACCTGTTCCTTACAAAAGATTCAAACTTATACAAATGTATGAAGTAAAAAGTAAAATTTTCCTGTAATCCTATGTCCCTGTGTACCTTAACCGTTTGGGGTCCATCTTTCCAGACCTTTTTCTAAACATATATTAACTGCACTCACAGATGCACACTGCCCCTGGGCCTGTACGTACCCCGCCGTGGCGTGACTCAATACAGTTGTTTCGAAGTGGGAACATTTTGAAACAGGAACGTTTGACTGTGGCTGAGAAGTAGATGACTAGACTTTCAGATTTTTTAAATTAGCAAGTACTATAATGGGTGAATCAGATGTTTCCCCCTAACCCTGAGCCTGTACTTGGTTCCATTCTTGACACCCTCCTCCCTGCTCATCCCTGTGACCCACTGGCCTGCTGCAGTGTCTTGCTTCACACACGTTGGGTGGGCCGAAACGTTACATTGGATCAAAGAAGGTCAGTGTGTCTGTGTGGGGTCCCCTAGGCTAGCCAAGAACCCCCTCTACCCCCAGAGGGAAGGAGCTTATTCACTCAGTCCTTCCTCTCTCTTTCCAGGCACTACCTCGGCATGGAATATGAGACGGACCTCGCCCCTCTCGAGAGCCCCACACACCTCATGAAATTCCTGACGGAGAGTGTGTCCGGAGCCCCAGAGTACCCAGATCTACTCAAGAAGAATAACTTGATGAGCTTGGAGGGGGCCACGCCCACCCCTGGCAAGGCAGCCGCCATCCCACCAGGCCCCAGCAAGCTGGAGGCTGGCTCTGTGGACAGCTACCTGTTGCCCACCAGTGATATGTATGATAATGGCTCCCTCAACTCCTTGTTTGAGAGCATTCACGGGGTGCCGCCCACGCAGCGCTGGCAGCCAGACAGCACCTTCAAAGATGACCCACAGGAGGTGAGAGCCTATCCTCGTACCACTCATAGCGTGGGTATGTTTGTGCATGTGCAAGAGAGAAGACAGTGAAAAGGTCAGGGCTTTGGAATCCATGGAAGAAAGTGTCCTAGAGCTGAGGCAGGGCTGCCATGTACTGTTGTCCAAGTTGTGTATTGCACAACCTGCACAGCTATGTATGTAGCCCTGGGCTGAGGCCCCTGCAGCCTGACTGTGGCCATTTATTCTCTTGTGATTTTGTTTCTCTGCAGTCACTGCTCTTCCCAGACATCCTGAAAACGTCCCCAGAACCCCAGTGTCCAGAGGACTATCCCAGCCTCAAAAGGTAAGTTGGCTCCTCTGGATCCTTGGCCACCTGGGCACTGGGCTACAAACAGAGCCCCAAACTATCCCCAGAGCATAGCAGGCAAAATCACTGTATGAAAAGCAGAGAGTGAAGGCTGATAAGAGGAGAGAGAATGATTTCCACGTCCCTTTCCTGGGCCGTGTCAGGAAGCTCAGAGCTCAGCACCCTATTAGCAGACTGAGATTCTATTGCCATTAGCTTCTCCTGTGGCTTTGTTACTCCTCAGAGGTCTCTCCAGTTTTCATTAGGCCCTCATTGAGCAAGATGTGGCTCAATTTAACAAAACCATTAAATAGAACCTCCAAAATGTGGAAACTGAGGCCCAAGGAAGTAAAGTGACTTACCAAGGTCACACAGCAAGCCCCTAACATAGCCTCAGGCTTCCTGCCCCACCTCGCCCTGGGATCCTGCCTGGGAGCCCAGCCTCACTGTCCTCCCCTCTTCCCCACAGTGACTTTGAATACACCCTGGGCTCCCCCAAAGCCATCCACATCAAGTCAGGCGAGTCACCCATGGCCTACCTCAACAAGGGCCAGTTCTACCCTGTCACCTTGCGGACCCCAGCAGGTGGCAAAGGCCTTGCCTTGTCCTCCAACAAAGTGAAGGTGCGTTGGCCCTGGAGCAGCTTGGGGAGAGGGTGGAATGGGGAAGGACACACCTGCTGATTGGGCCAGCCAGGGCCCCCAGGGAGACACCGTTTAATAATAGCCTGTTGGCATGGGGCAGGGAAACTGAGGCAAAAGGGCAGGGCCACTGGACCTAGGCTCTGGGAAAGGACTGGGACTGCCCGGGTTCCTCCTGAGGCTGGGGGTAACAGTGACCTGCTGTGCTTGCAGAGTGTGGTGATGGTTGTCTTCGACAATGAGAAGGTCCCAGTAGAGCAGTTGCGGTTCTGGAAGCACTGGCATTCCCGGCAGCCCACCGCCAAGCAGCGGGTCATCGACGTGGGTGAGAGTCTGCCCCCCTCCCAGTCTCTCTCCTCCTCCCTCCCACACCAGCCAGGCCTCTTTCTTGCTGCACCCTTTTTCCCCAGCCCCCTGTGACCTCTGTCTTCAGGTCAAACACTGGGGGGGTTGCAGGGATTTGCATCTGTTGACTAGAAGCAGCAGCCTCTTTTCTGTATTGCTTTGAGATAAACAGGGCCCTGGGCACCCGGGCAGAGTCGATAAATAGGCCCCTGAGATGCTGGGCCCTTTGTCCCCATCAGGGGGCCACTGGAGACACAAAGGCACAAGATAACAGTGTAGGCAGCCTGGGATTTGGAAAGCTTCAGGCTCAGCACTAGAGCCTTCTGCTCTGGGAGCTGGGATCCTTGGGCTTTGTCCACAGGTAGGGGCAGGGGAAAGGGTCCCTGTGTGTCCCTGTCCTGAGCCCTGAAGCAGGTGGGAGGCCTACCATCAAGTCTTCAGCTCCTAGCTCTGTCACTCTCTTCCTGGTTATGTGACCTATGTCACCTTAGCTTCCTGAGCCTCAGTTTGTCCAAGTGTCAGAGAGAACGAGGCCAGCTCCCCCGCCTGCATGCAGTGCTGATTTCTGCTCCAGAGCCCTGTGTGCTGGAGAACACGGGACAAATAGGGGACTATTCAGTGACCCATCTTAGGCCAGATAGCAGAGGAGTTAGGAGCGTGGGTTCAGCAGCCAGACAGAGGTGAGCCCCAGCTCTCGCTCTGACTTTGATTAGCTGTGAGATCTCAGGCTAATAACCAGACCTCTCTGAGCCTCAGTGTCCTCATGTATAAACTGAGTGTTGACAGCGGAGTTGTGAGGATTTACTGAGGGCTGGCCATGTTGTAAATGTTCGGTACTGCCACTTTTGCAGCTGCCACTGCTACTTCTCTTACCGCTGTTATGTTACTGTTCCTGCTGCTGCTTTATCTGGGAGAACTAAATCATAATCCCAGGGAAAAGTATAACCTCTGCCCAAAAGTGATGAGCCCAGTCGTGGCTTTGGGCAGATCTGCTTCCTAGGCCGGACCTATTTTGCCATCTGCCATCCAGGCCACAGTCTCCCATTTTCCTCCCTGGATTGAAGTGTGGCTCTTGGGGGAAGGATGCATGCCCCTGCCTAGAGCGAGGCCCAGTTCCTAAATGCCTCCTCCCCAAAGCGCCCCCAAATCCCTTCCCTCCTGACTCTCCCTCTGGTCTCCTGTGGTTCCAGCTGACTGCAAAGAAAACTTCAACACGGTGCAGCACATTGAGGAGGTGGCCTATAATGCACTGTCCTTTGTGTGGAACGTGAACGAGGAGGCCAAGGTCAGTGCTGGGGGCAGTGTCTGAGATGGGACTGGGCTGCCTGGAAGCCCCCATCCTGTGGGAAAGGCTTGTCTGTGCTTGGGATTGTGGCATTTGCTCCAAAGAGCGCACTCACAGAGGAGCCAGGATACAGAGTAGGGTAAAAGCAGGGCTCTGGGGCCAGACAGGCTGGGTCCGCATCCCACTCCTTCCACTTACTGGTCCACAGCATGAATTTTTGGACCAGTTCTTAGTCCCTCTGAGCCTCAGTTTCCTTGGCTGTAAAAGAGAAGTGGAATCAAAGCACCATCTGATAGGTTGCCATGAGGATCAGGTGAGGAAGGTGAAAGGTAAAGCACATGCCTGGCACATAAACAGTGGCTGTGGGGATTAAATCAACCCACCCACTTACCAGATCGGAAAACTGAGCCTTGTGCAAGGTCACACAGCAAGTCTTTGACGGCACCCAGGTTTTCTGACTTCTAGGTCAGTGCAGAAGGTTGCAGGAGAGATGCTAAGGAACCTGGTGAATGAGGGCTCAAATGCCAGTGACCTCACTTCTCTGAGCCCACAAGGTAGGAACAGTAACCTGCCTGCTAGGATTGCGGTGAAGATTCCACAAGATCATGCACATCCGAGAGACCAGAACAGTGGCGGTCCCATCAGAGAGGCCCATGAGATGAGGCCTCTGGCCATTTGTTCACACCGGTAGTTAAGCCGTGAAGATTCTTCCAGCCTTAATGCTTGAGCCCAGCTCTGTCTTAGTTTCTCGTTTAGAGAGCTGGCATCATGGGAAGGGCACTGGTCTAGCAGTCAGGAGCTAGGTGACCTTGGGCCTGTCCCTTCTCCTCCCTGGCCCAGGCTTACCTCACCTGCCATGCTGAGTCCAGCTCATCTCCAGGGCATTTTGGCGTGGACGGCTGGGAAACTAGCCCCTGCCTCCCTGCCTGCTTTGGGGGACAGCAGGCTGCCCGGAGAAAGTGTAGGGGAGAGAGCTCTGACAACACAAAGGAAGGCACAAAGGCAGGGATTATTATTATTCAAACAGACGCCAGGGGCTGGAGGAGGAGCTGGGGCCTCCAGTTCAGGGAGTAGGGAAAAGTTTCGTGGGAAGGGAGAGGTGGGTTTCGGTGGGGATTTTCTCACAGTCTCTTAAGCCCCCAGGCTTGAGTTTTCTCAGGTGCAGCTGAGCTGGGTGGGGGCTGCAGGAGGGCTGGGCTGGCGGAGGGGAGGTATGTCCGGCATGCGCCTGGGGGCCTGGCCCCCAAAGCCGGGGAAGGAAGGGGGTCTGCTCAGGCACCGTACCCCACCTCCTATTCGGGTCAGGGTCATTTCCAAGGGAAATGTTACAAAGACCAGGGGCCAGCCTGGAGGAGGTGGTCCCATGGAGCCTCATGGAGGGGGCCAGCAGGTAGACAGTCACCAGGTGACCTTGCCAGGGCTACCATCAGCTAGGCATAGGCTTTGGGGTGAGACTTGACTTCCAGCTGTCCCTCTCATGACAACAGTCACAACTGCAGCACATTAGGTGGTCTCACAGCCACACAGATGGGTTTTATTATCCCCACTTTCCAAATAAGGAGACCAAGGCTCAGTGTGGTTAAAGGACTTGTCCAAAGCCACGTGGCTAGTGAGCAGCTGAGTCCAGCTTCCCACCCCAGCTCTGGGCTGCCTTCCCTCCAGGCTCACTTTGTTAGGCCACCCGGCCTGACTCCCTGGGGGAATGTCCCTGCTCAGAGCCTCCATTTTCCCAGCTGTAAAGTGGGGTGACCAGGAGAGCTCCGTTGCTGTGCATGGGTGGGATCGAATGTGTGGAAAGAACCTCTCCCTAGGGGGTCCAGCGATGCCTGGAGCAATGCCTGGGTGAGGTAGAGAGGGGCTGTGTCCTAAACTCTGAGCTCCGGGCCAGCAGGAAAGTGGTCACCCAAAGCAGGGACGACGGATTGGCCCTTTTACACCTCCTTGCTCTGAGTTGCAGAAAAATGAGGCTCTGGGTTTTAAGCTCCTAAAGGACCCTTGATATCCCTCCTAGGCCCCGGCCACTGGGCTGCTCTTGGCAATCAAGGGGCAGCTGTATGCCCAGTGGTGAGGAGCTGGGTTTGGGCCTCGATTCAGACCCCCGCTCTGCCACACACTGCTGTGTCACCTTGGGAAAGCTGCCCAACCTCTCTGAGCATCTGTTTCCCATCTGTAAAAGAGGAGTGTGGTGAAGCTTGTCTTCCAGGGTCCGCATAAGGCTCAAGGGTGCTCATCAGGTACACAGAAGCCTCAAACAGAGTTGTGGGATGGTGGGACAGGAGACCTGGGCAGGCCACTTACCCAGCTCCTCCTTCCGTCCCCAGGTGTTCATTGGAGTCAATTGCCTGAGTACAGACTTCTCCTCACAGAAGGGGGTGAAGGGTGTCCCCCTGAACCTGCAGATTGATACCTATGACTGTGGCTCAGGCACTGAGCGCCTGGTACACCGCGCAGTCTGCCAGATCAAGATCTTCTGTGACAAGGTAGCTGGGGCAGCAGACCCCCTGCTGGGCCCTGGGAGGGAGAGGAGCCAAGCCCTGACACTCACCTCCTCCCAGCCTCTCTGGGCGTGTCTGACTCTCTCTGCTTCTCTTTCTCTCCCCACCACCACTCCTCCTTCTCTCTCCCTCTCTCCCTTCCCCTACTCCCCACCTCTGTCCCCGTCTGTCCCCTTTTCTCTCCCTGTACTGACACCTCAGGCAGGCAGGGCCGGGCTGGGCCAGGTGCTGGTACCTTCCTATTTGCTGGTCTCGCTCTTGGAAGAAAGCAGGACCAGAAGACTGGCCCATTAAGATGCAGAGCAGCGGTTGTGAAAGTAGCCAGCCCCTCCTGAGCCTTCCGTGACCTCATCTGCTTCTCCCCAACAGGGAGCCGAGAGGAAGATGCGGGATGATGAGAGGAAGCAGTTCCGGAGGAAGGTCAAGTGCCCCGACTCCAGCAATAGCGGTCAGTGGGGATGGGCCAGGGACTGGCTGGGCTGGACGAGGGTGAAGGGCAGAGACTGGAGGGGTGAGGAGACTGCGGGGACCCCAGGGCACATCGACTTCCTTTTCCCATCAGGCATCAAGGACTGCCTGCTGTCGGGCTTCAGGGGCAATGAGACCACCTACCTGCGGCCAGAGGCTGACCTGGAGACCCCGCCGGTGCTGTTCATCCCCAACGTGCACTTCTCCAGCCTGCAGCGCCCTGGAGGGGTGAGGGCCACGGGGCGGGTTGGGGGAGAGGCTGAGAGAGGGTCTGGTCTGGGGTGGGGCCTGCCTTAGCACAGAGCAGTGGGGAGCAACCCGCCAGTTTCAAACTTAGGCAGTTTCAAAATGTAAATGCCATCATTGAATCCCAGGGGATTAAAGCGTGTATGTGGCCATGTAACTTCAGTGACCTATTATGTTGAAAAGAACGTTAATGAGGAAATGGACTTTATAGTCATAGAAATGTTCGTGCATAGGGCACACATGGAGGAGGTTCTGCTCTCTGAGCCCCAAATTTGACTGCAGTCTCATCGAATTATCGAGGCCCCACTAGCGAGCACTCACTATGCGCCAGGCACTACTGAGTGCTTCCCAGACATTATGTCCCTTAACCATCACCACAACCCTATGGAGTCCATGATATTTTCTCCCTGGATCCGTGGGGTGGAAATAGAGGCACAGAGAAGTTAAGAAACCTCCTGAGACTAACTGCACAGCTAGTGGCAGAGCCAGGATATGGCCTGGCACCCGGCTTCTGAACCTGCGCCCCTGGGCACTGGCTGCTCGAGTGGCCGGGCCGAGCCCTTTGCTGCGTTGTCTCGCTTCCCCGCCACAGCCAGCCTAGGGCTGGGCTTGCCCCTTTTCCAGGCAAGGTCCCACAGCAAGTCAGTGGCGGAGTCAGACCCCAGAGCCTGTGTCCTAGTTTGCTTCCGTTTAGAACAATCTGACCATTCCTTGAGGGCACAGCTTGCCACTGTTTCAGCGGGAACATTTGCAGAAACAAACCTTGGTGTGCAAGATGTGTTTAGTGTATTGATTTAGGACAATGAGGTACACTATGGAGCTGAAAAGAGCAGCCAGCGCTAACGTAGCTCTTGGCACACGCAGAGCACCTCCTACAGCCCCTCCTCTCCTCTCCGCCCTGGAAGCAGCACGTGGCCTGGCCGTGGCCTCCGCTGCACAGGGCCCTGTTAACCCTTCTCTCTCGGCTCCTCCCACCCTCAGGCCCCGAGCAGGGAGATGGCCACTCAGGACTGGGGCACAGATTGACAGCTGATCTGTGGGGAAGAGGAGGGACCCTCCCTGCACATGGGAGCCTGGAGGTGGGGAAGCCCAGGGCAGCAGCAGCAGAGCCGGGATTTGAGCCCTGACTCGGCCTCCCGCTCAGTGTTACCTGGGGAGGCCCCTCACCTCCAGGACTGGCGACGACTGTACCAGACCACACAGTGCAGGCCACAGTAGTGTCAGAAAGAGCACCTCTTCCCTCACCTCCTCGGCCCCAGCTCTGACGCCTGGTCACCAGCTGTAGGACCAGCTGCGAGTGCCAGCCCTTCTGGGTGTGCTGGGGCTCAGGCGGGCCCTCCTGCTCTGCCCACATGGCTTTCCCATCTCCCGTGTGTTCTCTGAGTCCCTGATTCACCCAGCTCGGGCTGGAGGATTCCTCTCCACTCACATCTCAGGTCACTTAAGGGGACTCGTATGAGCAGAATGGGCTAGAAAGGCATCAAAACGGCATCCTCTCCCCTCCCCACCAAAGAATGTTCCTCCCAGAAAGCCTCCAGCAGCTGAAGGCTCCTCTCCTCTTCCTGCGTGTGACCAAAAATGTTTTTGTCTTCATTGCAGGCTGTCCCCTCTGCAGGTCCCAGTGGCTCCAACAGGTACGGAGAGAAGGAGCGCAGCGGCCGAGGGCCGCCCTCCCTGCCTGCGCCCCCTGTCACCCCACCGCCCCCAGCCCCCATCCCCGTGCCCTCCCAGCCAGGGCCTGGGGCCAGAGGAAGAAGCCACCAGACTCTGCCCCCAGCCCCCACACTAGATGCACACTCCTTTCTCGCTGAAACTGCCTGGGTTTTTATGAGTTTGTTTTATGTGAAAAGTTGGCGAATCTCTGGCGAGACAGCCGCCTGTAAAAGGGGAAAGAAAAAGACTCTGCGATGGTGCAGATGCGAGAGCCAGGAGGGAAGCTGAGCTGCAGGACGTGGGGGTTAAGGCCCCCGTCTCCTTCCCCAGCACAGGCCCACCAGACGCCCTAGGAGGGGTCTCCCATCCTTCCCTCTGCCAGCCACAGCCCTTGTGCCTTAATAGACCCTTCGCCTCTCCGAGCCTCAGCCTACAAACCCCTCAGAGGAGGAAAACAGCCTGGGGAGTGAGAGGCAGCCCTGAGGGACCCTCGTGCATGGGAAGCGCCGTGTGAAGACTGAGTGTCTCACGGTCGCTTTCTTCCCTGGGAACCTCGTGCACTGGCCACGTGGTGCTCTCACCCCACATCATGTCGCTTCTCACCTCACAGCAGCCCTGGCCAGCAGGGGCTGTTGCTCTACTCAATGGACAGGGAAACTGAGGCTCAGAGAAGTGAAACGCCTTCTAGTCACACAAGTCACAACGGCAGGACTGGAACCCACACCTGTCTTCCTCCAAAACCCACAATCCCTCCTCCTCCCGCTGCCTCCCGCCCAACCAGATTCTCTCAGAAGAGAGCGATGTTGGCGGTCCACACTCACTGTGCCCGCCATGTGTCACACGCTGCTCCTCAGCCTCGCGCAGCTTCATGAACTGTTGTCATCACCTTATCATCACCTCGTTTCATAGATGGGGTCCCTGGCAGGCTAGGGACTCACCCAGGTCCCCAGCCAATGTGTGGGGCTGGAGGCACCTAGGCAGCCCAGCTCCAGACCCGCTGCTTCGCGCCCGTCCCACTGCTTTGCACCCACCCTCCCCATGTCCAGGGCCCCCAGGGTTCCTCACCGGCCCCTCCCTGCCGTCCCCACAGGCCGTCACTGAAGCGCACCTGCTCGCCCTTCGCTGAGGAGTTTGAGCCCCTGCCCTCCAAGCAGGCCAAGGAGGACGACCTTCAGAGAGGTAGCAGAGCCCACCAGCTCCCGCCTCCCACGGGACTATCCCAGAGCCCCCCCACCGGGGAGGGCGCAAGGAGCTGCTTTACTCTTTGGAGCTGGGTTTGGGCCAAGACTTGGGGTGGGGGTAACGCGGGCACCCAGCTCCCTGGGGAGACAACATGGGCGGCCGGGCAGCGGGCACAGGCACCCGGTTCATGGTGCTGGCAAGTCGCCACACTTTCTGTAACGGGGTGGGAGTGGATGGGGTTTCAATGCCTGGCCTTCCAGCCTTGACCCTTTAAATCGGTGACTTCCTGGGGAGGAGGGGACACACCCAAACCTCTGGGGGCTGCAGCTGACCATCAGGGAAGAACCAGCCAGGAGCTGAGATCAAGAGCTTCCAGCAGCTGTGCACTGAGCTGAGCTTTGCACTGCACTTGGCGTTTCCAAATGTCGTCATTAATTCCCACAACAACTCTAGGAAATAGGGGGCAGCGCCCCCATGTTACGCATGAATAAAATGAGGCTCCGTGATGTTAAAATCACCTTTCCAAGGTTACCCACTGGCAGGTAGTAGAGTGCGGGAGTCACACCCCCAAATCAGCACTGTCTAAGAAGGTGTGTGGGGACCCGCAGAGCTGGGGGAGTGCCTCCCAGCTGGGTACAGACCTCAGCAGAAAGTAATCTTGAATGACAGTAATATCTTTAGATTCCCCAGCCCCCGAGATGTTCCCGGGCGTGTCATCCTCCGTGCACCCCTCACAGCCGCCCCCTGCTTTTCAGTTCTGTTGTACGTGCGGCAGGAGACCGAGGAAGTGTTTGACGCCCTCATGTTGAAGACCCCGGACCTGAAGGGGCTGAGGAACGCGGTGAGATGCCTTCTGGACCCTGCCTGCCCTGGCCGACCCCCTCTGCACTCTCCGCTCCTCACCACGCAGTTGTGACTTCCCACAGAAAGGAATCCTGGCTTGCTGGTGGCCTACCTGTCCCCCACTGCGCTTAGGGGGCCTGGGGGGCCCTGCTGGTGGGGGTGTGCCTCTGCGATGTTATCTGCCAGCCAGAACCCTGGCTCCACCCTGGGAGTCGCACACACCATAAATCCTCCTTAATCTGATGGCTGCTGTCTGACAGGCCAGGGCTTTTTGTTGGCTTTGCAAACCTGTTTCAGTTTTAATGGGAATGAAACCCAAAAGGCTGGGCCCCAGAGACACTCTTTTTCTTTCCCAGGGGGCCTCATTCCTCCTGCTTGTGGTTGGCTGGGGGGCACTGGCTGGGGGTGCCGAAGGCGGCGTCTGGGCAAGGAAACCTTCCCCAACCCCCCAAACCACCAGAGAGCGGGTGAAACAGCTCAGCCCCAAACAAAACCCACAGGCAGCTTTGTGGCTCAGCCTCCACCAGGGCCAGCTGTGCTTGGAGGCTGGAACCATTGGGAAAGGCCAGCAGGTGCCAAGGTCTCAGGCTGGAGGAGAGAAAATGAATCAAATAATCACGTTAGCTACCTTTGGCTGAAGACCCACTACGTGCCAGGCGTTTGGCCAGGCATGCTGCACTTGCTGCCTCATCATATTCTAACAACCCCCCAAAGTGGGTGCCATTAGTCTCTCCTCATTTCCCACGAAACTGCCTCCGAGAGGTCAGGTGACTTGCCAAGGTTCCTTGGCTTAAAGTGACAGAGCTGGGATCTCAGCCCAAGCTCTCTACACTCTGCTGTGATGTCCTGTCCTCTTTACATATCATCAGCCCTGCCTGGCATCAGCCCCAGGACATTGGGCCATAAAAGGCCATTAATGTCATTTGAATATAGACTCAGAATCTTTGGGTTGGACAGTACATTAAAGGGTCAGTTCCCCATCTGGTGCCTGAGCTCTCTCTCTATGAAAGCCCTTCCAAGTGGGTGCCCGCTCTTGATTTTTTACTTCCCAGGGACGGAGAGCTCCCTACCTCATGGAGCAGCCCATGCTGTCTTTGCACAATTTGTTCAATTTACGGTTAGAAAGTTCCTTAAGTCTTCCTTAGACTGACTTAAGATCTTCTTCCTGGTAGCTTCCAGCCACATCACCATTAAACTAAATAGTAGTCTAAGAGCTTTTCCTGCCTGGAGGGGTCTGCATCAAGGCAGAGAATAACGGAGAAGCTGAACCTGATCCTCTTCCTAAAAGGCCCAGAGAGGACCACTTCCCCCTGAAACCGGTAGCCTGAGGTTCGCTGCGGCTTCAAGGCAGCCAGTTCTACTGAGCACTAACATTTACTGAGCTCTCACCCTGGGGCAGGCACGGGGCTGAGCCCTTTACATAATCATCTCCGTTCATGTGCAGAACCACCCTGTGTGTACAGCCGTTACTATGCGCCCATTTTACAAATAAGGAAACTGAGACTCAGAGAAGTAAGGTGACCTGTTCAAAGTTCTGCACCTCCAAGTGGTCCAACTGGGACCAGACTGGATCCATCTGCCCCAGAGGACACTCCAGGAGCTCTGGGGAGAAACGGACAGACTCTGGCCATGGGAGCTCAGGCAGGTCCCTCAACAAGCCTCTGAGCTGCCGTCTCCCCATCTGTAGAATAAGCCCCCACATTCTGAGATGTGATTGAGTCAATTAACCTGGGGTCTAGGCCTCGGGTGCATGGCTTATCTTCCTCCAGCTCGGTATGCTCACCCATCAGATGAGGTTCATGATTCCTGCCCAGAAGGGGGAAACACTCGGGTTACCCTCATTGTAGTGGCAAGAAGCATCCCCTCTGCTCCGTTTCTAAAACAGTAATGACCCCTTACGCAGGTCTCAGTACATGCCGGGAGCTGTCCTAGGTGTTTTACCTGGATCAACTCATTTAATTCTTTCAGCAACCCTGTGAGGCAGGCACGATTACTGTCTCCACATGTGGTTTGCACAAAGCCACCTAGCTGGTAAATGGTGGCACCTTTAGCACTAGAACAATCCAAATGTCTGACGATAGGCAGAATATGGGAAATGGTAGATGCTTTTTAGGGTATTTTTCAGCCATGAAAAATGCTGTTTGCCAGGAGTTTGTTGTGATATGGGAAGGCTTATGATGGTAAGTTTTAAATGTTACATAAAACTATCTATATGGGATATAAAAATATCTATACACATGGCCAAAAGACAGGAAGGCGTACCCCCGATGTTAATGCGTTTGTCTCTGGGAAACAGGATTACGGATGACTGCAATTTTCTTCTTTGTACTTTTCCATATTTGGATATACTTCACTTTTATGATCAGGAAGTAAAAAGTGATGGTATAAAAGGTGAACAAATCCAGTTTGGGCAGCAGGCAATGAATTCTCTACCCTTCTCTTCCAGATCTCTGAGAAGTACGGGTTCCCTGAAGAGAATATTTACAAAGTCTACAAGAAATGCAAGCGGGGGTAAGTGCCCAGTTCACCCTCGCCCTTGCTGACGGCTCGGTGCAGAGGAACGTCTGTACTTGGCCTTCGTGGAGAGGCTGAGGGGGTGTGGAGTTGGGGTGGAGAGTCCCCCTGTTAGGCCAGGGCACCCCCTGCAGAGACACTGATCACTACTGGGACAGCAGGCATGAGAGAGGTGGAAGGGTCATTATAACGACCTCCTGGGGCGGAAGGGGAAGCGCAGGGTCACGTGTCAGGAGACCCAGGTTTAAGTCCCAAGGCCCCTGGAAAGCCAAGCCATTTGATTATGATGATAATGACTATAGTGGCTACTGTTCACTCGCCCCCTTACCATGCTTCAATACTGGGCTAAGGGTATCCCATTGAACCCCCATGGCCGCACAGAGAGGTAGATGCCACTGCACACATTTTACAAATAAGGACACTGAGGCTCAGAGGGATAAGGAACACGCAGGAGGAGTGGGGCAGAGGCACAGGCACAGGCAGAAAGGCCCAGCAAAGTTGCTCCTGGCGAGTTGGGGGCAGGAGGGACATGGCTGGCGATGAGTCTGGAAAGGGAGTTGAGATGGGGAGTTGTCTGGGGGAGCCCTGTCGCAGATGCATCTTCAGCCTCCTCCACCTTTAGGCTAGACGGGGCCAGAAGGAGTCGCCCACCGTGGACTCGTGGGGACCACAGCACCCTGGCCTCTGCTAGGAGCAAACGGCTGGGAGAGGGGGAGGGTCCCATGGTCAGTGCCCTGGTCAGAGCCAGTGAGCTGGACCTCTGCAGCCTTTTGTGACTAGGTCACTTCACCAGCCTGACATGGGGCCCCTGAACAATGAGGAGTTGTCACTGCTGTTCCCAGCACAGAGGACCTGGGACAGGACCCAGGAAATGTGCTCCTGGCACCTCTGCCCACAGCTTAGGTCCTATCCTCCTGCTCTGGACAGCCAGTCTCCACCTGCGCTTACTAGTAGCCCCTGCAAGGTGCTCGGCCACTTGCACCACAGCTACAGTCTGTGGGTTTTCCTTTTTAGAAGACTACAGAGCGAGGCAGGTTTTGTCCTCAAACTGTGGCCCCATGTAATCACAGACCCAGCCATTTCTCCCTCCTCCTCGGTTCCCACCCTGCCTCCCATGGAAGGTTGGGAGTGGAGGGAGGTGTCTGTCTCTGCAGCTGCTGGGAAGGGATCCATTTGGTTTTAGTTGTAGACATGTCTAGAGTTTTCTGTGTGTCTTTTTTTCCAAGTTTCGGTTTCAAACTGGGGCTCTCATGCTCTCTGGCGCGGAATCCACATCATGGCCAAGGGCAGGCTCTGCTCTGCCCAGACAAGCCCAGCCCCACTCCCCCCATCCCCCATGCCAGTGCCCACGCCCCCGGCTCTGCGTGGCAGGCCTCCCAACAAGTCCCACCCCAGGCTGGGCTGAGAGGCCGGGAAGTGCCTTTGGGCATGATTGGGGTGGGGGTTGGGCGGCGGCCTTGCTTACAAGGATGTCCTCCCACCCCAGCCCCACTGGCCGAGTGGCACGAGGCTTTCCCTAAGCCCCAGCCAGCTAGTTAAGTCATAACTATAATGCCTTCTATTTACAGAGCGCTTCCCACATGCCAGGCTCTGGGCTCAGTATCTCCCAGGCATCATCTTACTGATCCTTTCAGCTGAGTGTCACATCTCTGTTCCTACAGATAAGGAAGCCGAGGTCCCGAGTAGTCACAAGGCCATGAGTTAGTAGGGGGCAGAAGGCGGCCTCTGTGCACATCCGCTACTTTATCTCGCTCCCTGCTCGTCCCCTAACCACTAAGCAGTGTGCAAATAAAGGCTGCAGCCAGGCCGCCAGTTTATTTGTCCAGCACAGTGGCCCAGGGCATCGCTCACCAGCCCACACCCCACACCCCCATGGCCGTGGAAACATCACCCCAGGGTTGTCTGAACGAGAATATTCCCCCAAACACCTCTTGGGAGAGGACAGGCCAGTCCTCATCTGAGGAGCAGGAAATTCTAACCAGCAGCCGAGTTTATTTTTACAAAACCCCCCTGAAAGTCCTCCGGACAGCGTAGATACAGGCAGCTTTACAAGCACACCAAGTGCTTGAAAGATGAACAAATACCTGTTGTTGCTGGCAGCTGGCCAGAGGCTCAGTGCAACCCAGGACAGAGGGTAGCTAGACCTGGGAAGTAACAGTGGTTCCTGACAAGCCGCCGCCTCGCAGGGCCCAGTTGTCATTGACCTCTGAGGGGAGGTCTGTGGGCCTGTCTGGGATCCCCTGTGTGCAGGTGTGAGCTCGGGCCACTGTGAGCCCCGCTGGGGAGTGGGAGGGTCCAGCTTCCAAGCTGGTGCATGTAAGACACTTTCACAGTGCCTGGCACCTCAAAGCACCCAACAGATGCCGCCGCAGGACACACTGACAAAGCGCCACCCCTGTACTCTGTCCTGGTCTTCTCTAGTCTGTTCCCTTCCTCCAGCCCCCAGACAGAGATCCCTCTGGAAAATGAAGGAGCTCCAGACAGGACCCGAGGAAGGGGGTCCTATAATCAGACCTGGGCAGTCAGCACCCAGGCCTCTGGGAGGCCTGCTTTCAGGACCGTCTCTGAAAGCAGCAGCTGCCTGGCTAACGCCGGCAGAGACAGCGGGACGTAGGCCGTGGGTATCGGGCTCAGTGCTGCCTCCACTGCCTCCCTCGTGGGGTCCTCATGAAAGCAGACCCCTGCCTGCCACTGCTGCCCCACTTAAAATAATCTTGCCCTGTCTGAACTGTCCCCCAGCCCTGTATTTTGCCTTCCTTATATTTGCTACTTCCTAACTTGTATTTATAGGGCTTTTTCCTTTTCCTTATAAAAAATGATACAATGGAAAGAGGCAAAGGTCTAGATTCTAATCCCAGCTCTGCCATCTATTAACTGTGTGACCTTGGGCAAGTGACTTTGCTTCTTTGAACCTCAGCTTCCCCGTCTATGAACAGCAGTAATATGGTTATAAGGATTCATTCTTCCAGTCCCTGCTAGATTCTAAACTCCTGGAGGACAGGATCAGGTCTAATTCATCTCTATGTGGTCCTTGTTTCTGGAGCAAGGCCCTGCACAGGGAAAGGCCTCAGCAAATGCTGGGGGATGGAGGACAGGTGGTCAGACAGTGGGTGGGTGGTGGTGGGTAGATGGATGGGTGGGTGGGCAAGTGAATATACTCAGCTCCATCAAAGCTCAGAAGGCTTAGCAGAGAAGGGGCAAAGGGACAGCTGATGCGATCAGCTCAGGTCACATCTTGGTGGGTCCTTCATCAGGAGCAGCTCTTATAGGGCTGCCCTTTGGCATAAGCTATGGCTTTGACCCCTGCAAGGGACCATAGCCATGGAGGTTCTGTCTCTCTCAGGTTGGCCCAGATCCTTATCTAGGGAGTGTGGGGAGAGAGAGGGCCAAGCCCCTCACATCTATTGTACAATCCCCCTGAGATTTTGGCTTCATGGGGATGGAGCTGAGAGGAGACTTGTGTGACACCTGCCTCTGGCTCAGGCAGGCACACCTGAGTGACACATCCTAGCCTCTTGTTGAACCTAAACCACTACACCTCCTGGGCTTGAACTTACACCCCGTGTCTGAGACCTCAGTGCGGCGACCAAGGGAGTGCTTCGTCTACTGCAGATCTATGTGTCAGTTGCTCAAAAGTGTCCATACTCAGGAGACAGGCAGTCGGTGTAGTAGCTGTGGTGTGGTAGCCAGCAGGCCTGGGCTTGGCCACTAGGCATTGCGCCCTCCCCCGTAAAGGGACACTGTGAATACCCACCTTACAGGGTTGTTTTGAGGATCAGAGGATCAAACTTCATGATGTGCCTGAAATGTTGAGGCACCCCCTTGGTTTAACCATTGCTGTCATCCTGGTGAAAGCAAGGGGGCCTGCCACATTCCAACTGCATCTCCTCTTCTCTTCCAGAATCTTAGTCAACATGGACAACAACATTATTCAGCATTACAGCAACCACGTCGCCTTCCTGCTGGACATGGGGGAGATGGACGGCAAGATTCAGATCATCCTTAAGGAGCTGTAAGGCCCAAGCATCCGAGCCCACGGCCCCTTGGTATGGGCTCCCTGCAGGGCCCAGCTGGGAAGTGGGCCACACACAACCTGTCCACATGCCTCAGTGCTGTTACTTGAATGCCTCTCCTGGGGGAAGGGGCCCTTGAGTCACAAACCCACAGATCTCAGGGCCAGGAAGAGACCTTGGTTTCCGGATCTGAACCCCCACGGCATGCTTGAATCTGCTCCTCAACTTCCTGCCAGTGCCTGCCCCTGCGAGACAGTGTCATCCTGGTTTCCTCCTCAAAAGACCCTTTTCCGCAGTGGCTTTCCCACAGGCTGCTGTTCAGACGGCGGAGGCACACCCTCCCTCCCGCCTGCAACCCGGCTGGCTGGACTCTGGTCCAGCCCCCACTCTCCGTCTTCCATCAACTTCAGACCAAGGATTTCTCACCCTTTGGTCAGTTAACGTGAAAACTCTTGATTTTTAGTGCAAGTGACTTTTGAAAGAAACTATAGTGGAAACTGCCTCTTTTTCACAGACTTCCTCAATGCACCGTGTAAATAACAGAGCTGATTGGAACAGATGACGGCCATGTAGACTGCTGCCTTGCCATTCACTGTTGTACACATTTCTTATTTACAATTTTCATTTGTTATATATATATATAAAAATATGTATTGTATATATATGCAACATTTTATATTTTTCATGGATACATTTTTATCATTTCAAAAAATGTGTATTTCACATTTCTTGGACTATTTTTTTTTTAGCTGTTATTCAGTTATGCGTTTTGTATACTCATATGGTATTTAGTAATAAAACTCTACCTGTGTATTACTTCACATGCTGCACGTGTGCCTTTCCTGAGAGGCTTCTGGGAGGAGGGGATGGGTGAGGCTCTCCTCATTCTCTCTCCCCCACAGCTCTGTGCTGGGCGCGGTTGCCCTGGGCTTGAGTGGGGCCCGCTCTGGAAGGCAGCAGAATCCTGATGCCCAGATCTTTTTCTTTGAATGTTATGACTCCAGGATCATTGACCCTGGAGATGGAGTCCTGGGAAGGGCCCAGAATGAGCTTGCTGAGTGCCTCACTGCCAGGGCCCGCAGGCAGAGCCCAGGGCTGGGAGCCATGTGACTTGAACCTCGTGAGCTCTGCCCTACTCTCTAGGCTAAGTCGCTTTCTCTGGAGCCGGCTCCACCAGCTCACAAAAGCACTTGTGCGAATCTCTTCCCAGCTCTGCAGCCAGTGACGTCAGGTTGGCATGCTGAAATCAGCCATGATGGCAATCAGAAATTGACAGATGCCACAAATCAAAGCTTTTATTTCCTGTAGAGAACGAATCACAAATCGGGGCTTGCTTTCTTTTTTTTTTTTCTTTTTTTGAGGACCAACTTACCAACACACTGCTACCTCTAGTCCTCAGCTGCTTTGGCTACAAAGTGCAGGACGTGGTCTATATTGGTTGGTTGTAACTATCACCTTAGAGCCTCAGGGTTCACTGGCGGGTCTCAAAGGCCACCACGATGTTGGGAAGGGGATAGCTGACAGGCCCCCAAGTGTCCTCCCTGACTTCAATCAGCAGCCCTGATTTTCTCCACTTAAATATCAGTCTTTCTTGTGAACGTTTGTCTGAACAAAACTTTTTCTAAAAGTTTGAAAACCATGGATGCCCCTAAAAACCTCCCAGCTCTGACAGAATCTATGGCCCTAATTCCCAAGCTCCTGCCTAGAGTCAGGGCTGGGATTGGGGTCAGGCAGGTGAGTCACTAGCCTCAGGCACAAAAATTAAGGGGTGCCAAAGAGCTCTGTAATCAAGATTAAATAACAGTTCAATGCAATATTTTTTTATTAAGGCAAAAAAATCCACAATGAATAAAATATCAAAAATTTAAAGACAAGATCAATATTACTGATGTTTTCTTTTGCCTCAGGCTCCAACATGGCTTGTCTGGCACTGTTGGAGGGACCCTGTGGAGCATCCAGAGTTGCTCTGCCCGGCCCAGGCCTCACTGCTGCTATGACACTATCCTCCATGCCAGAGCGAGGGGATGTGCGAAGTTAAATGTCAGAAGAGTGTAGAGCAACGGCACAGTGCCAGGCACCCTGCAGGTGCTCAGCATGTCAATCCTGCCTCCTGCGCTTCCTGCCCAGGTTCCCTTCTGGAGCCAGTTGCGAAGCTGGAAGTTGTCCTTCTCAGCCTTGACCGCCCACTGGAATCACCCAGGCAGCTTCCACCCCTTCTGCCCCAACTTCGTGACCACTGCGCAAACCCCAGGCTGGTCTCGAACTCCTGGCCCCAAGCAGTCCTGCCTCTGCCTCCCGGAGTACTGGGATTACAGGGCGGGAGCCACCATGCCCAGCCAGAGAAAGGTGGGTATGGGTACTTTTTAAAGTCCCCCGGGTGATTACAATATGCAGCCAAGGCTCTAAGGAGGCCACAATTGCACAGGCCTTGAAGCCTTTGTACACTCAGTGTCCGGCTGCGCAGGGCACATGAGAACGCACAGGAGTCAGCGCCGAGCCTGCTGTGCAGCTCAGGGAAGCTCCGGCCACGCACATCTGCACAGCACAGCTTCCAGCAAAGCCACATTTCTTGCCCCCTCACCACCATATAAAGAGACAAGGGCTGTGATGCCTAGAAAAGCCACTTGAGCCCTGCCAGCCTTGAGGAAATTCAGCCTAGCCCTTAGAGAAAGTCAAGGAGAAAAGGGCAGCTCCTGAGCCTGGCAGCTGCCATCCACGATTACCTCTCACTCCAAAGAGTGAGAGGGTGAAAGGAGCAAAGTAAAGGCCTTTCCAAATAGGTGGTCCCTTTAGAGAGGCAGCTGTTGGCTGGTGGTGAGAGCATCACCTGCCTGCAGGGAGCTTTCGCTAAGCAGACACACAGCTGATGAGTGAGGTCAGAAAGGGACAGATGGGAAGGCAGGAGGGAGGGAATGAATGAATGAGTAAGAGAAGGAGGAGAGGGAGGACATGAATGAATGAGTAAATCAGGAAAGGAGGGGAGAGAGGGAAGGAAAAATAAGTGAACAAGCAGATGGACGAACAAGTGGACGACCAGATGAAGAGCTGAACATTAAGAGCATCGATGAGACCCTCGCTACTCCCAGCGTGGCCCATGGACCAGCAGCGTCGGCATCACCTGGGAGCATGTTAGAAATACAGACTCTCAGGCCCCTGCCCTACCTATTGAATCTGCATTTTAGTAAGATATTCAAGGGAGTTCCATGCACATGAAAATGTGGGAAATACTTTATTACGTTTCAGTGTCTCCTAACCTAAGCTAGTTATACTACAATCACACCAAGAACTTTAATAAAGATAGCAATGCCTGGACCCTACCTCAGATCAATTAAATCAGAGCTCTGGGGGTGGGGCCTTGGTGTGCTGTCTCCCCAACATGACCTGAGGCAATCGCAATGTCTTGCCGGGGTTGTGAGCCCCTGGGCTAGACAGAGCTGTGAGCAGCCTGTGACATCTTAAGAGTGGCTGGGTATGATCAAGGCAGACCACCTGGGCTCAGGGCCTTAGCCCAGGCATGTCGTCCACACAATGGGGACCTGACTGGCCAAGAGCAGCCCTGCTCTGCTCTCCCAGATCCCCCTTTCTTGACCCTACCTGGAGGGGGCTGCTTCTGAGACAGTCTTTGCTTAGCGAAGCCTGTCACTGTCGTCCGATGCGTTAGCACCAGCCCCTGCCCAGAGTGACCCGAGGGCCAGCTGCTTCCAGCCCAGTGGCTGCTAAGGTCACTAAGGGGACTCAGGGTCAGAGGGACCTGAACACCAAGGCCTCAGGATCTGGCCCTATAGTCAAGAATCCAGGCCCAACAAAGGTACAGCTTTAAGGTCAGCCTTGAAGGATCTTCCAGAACTTCTAGCACTGAGACGGACAACTGATAGCCTGCAAAAGAATTTCCTTTTGCCCAAACAAAAATTTTAAATGGAAATATAGTTGTCAACATCGAAAATCAAGAGCTTTCATGTTTTAAAGATTTTCCAGATTCTACTGAGAAATCTGCATGTCTGGCAAGGAGGAGCCAGAGCTGTACTGGAAGCCCCGGCCGGCTGTAGCCGGCAGCAGCCGCAGTCCGGAGTCCCATCCCCGCCTGTCCTGTTTTGCTCAGTGCACTGCCTGCCCAGCTCCTGGAAGCCTTTGACCTTACAGGCCCTGAATTCCAACCAGCCCTTCCTTTCAAGGAGAAGCTAAGGACCCTGCAGACAGAAGCACGAGCTGTCTTTGCCTTCAAGTCCAGAACTCAGCGCATGCTATTCTGGGAAGACTCTCGATCCAAAGCCACCCGGTCCTTGTGGGAATCTCAAGTTCACAAAAAGGCCAGCTTTTGTGAGAAGCAAGAATGCTGTTTAATTGTATATGAGACTCTACCTTCTCCTTTCCTCTCCCTCCCCCGCCCTCCCCAAAGGGAGAGCCAACCAGTGGCCAGTCCCATGGGAAGGCCTGGGATGTGACATTCCTGAGAGAGTGAAGGGGAGAACCCTGGGGAAGGGAGAGGCTGGAGGCAGGAGGGGAGAAGCACCAGAGGCTCCACTACAAAAGCACAGACAATATCACTGTTTCGGGAAGCTGGGGTGTGGGGGCGGGGGCACGAGGACAGAGGGGGACCAGGGGGCCAGAGGTCAGTTGTATTTCTTCTTGGTTCTTTGGGCATCTCTTCCTCTTGCTGAGGGTAAAGGATTTGACAGGCCAGAAAAGATGCTTTGAAGATTGTGTCACACTTGGTCAATAAGTCTTTTTCTGACACTGGGGCGGAGGTCAGGGCGGGATGGAGGCAGGTGGAGAAGGGGAAATGTCGGGGAAAGTGCCAGCCTGCAGGGGCGGGGCGCAGTGTGGCCTCCCTGCTCCTCTTCCAGGGCTCTGGCTCTAGCAGGGTCCTGGTCGCATGTGCTGCCCAACGCCAGGCCAGTAAACTGATGCGACCCACCTCTCCAGAGGCAGGTAATGGGTAAAAAGTGACCATGATGACCGGCTTCCATGTTCTTCATGATGGTGAGACGCCAAGGCTTAGTGGGGGACGAGAGGCCCAAGTATAACTTTGTGTCTCTGTCACAGGTACCCCCGAGCCATCCTGGCTCCTGGAACTCAAGGAGGCATCTGGAAGAAGTCAGGGTGCGTGCGCCTGGGCCCCTGCGTGTGCTGTCCACTTCGCGGGCACGCCCTGGGCCCCAGAGCTCCGGCTCAGCGTCAGGCTTCTGGGCTGGATGGGCCTTGGCCCGTCGCCGTGGACTGTTCTCGGAGGCTGCGCTTCAGGAGACCCTTGTGTCTGTGGAGGGGAGTCGTGTGTCGAAGCCAGCCTGGGAGCCGGGGGGCTCTGTCCACTCCTCCTTCCTGCTCAGGAAACTGCTGGAGTCGGGGGTGGGGTGCCATCTGCAGTGGGAGCTCCGACAAGGGCGGTGGCAGAGCGGCCCAGCGCCAGCTCTCACGCGGCAGTCCACACTCTCCTAAGGAACATCCGGGTGGGGTGGGGTAGGCTGGGGGCCCGGGCTCCCCCTGAGCTCGTATGACGTCACTACAACACTGGGATCCATTTGTTGTCCTCATTGTAGAGGAAGGACTGCTTTCCTGGGAACTCTGGCTTGTAGGTGGCTGTGGGGGAGAGAGAGCATTAAGAGAGGAAGGGCCGTGCCGGAGTCGCTGGCCTTCTCCCTCGGAGCGGGAAAGGCCAGGGCAGTGTTCCTGCCACTGTGTCTACTTGTGGTAGGGAGAGGAAGGGACTGGTTCAAGGTTATGGGGCTCTTAACTGGCTGAGGCAGGACTCGAACTCTGGCTTCCGGCCTTTAACTCCTTTTAACTTATTTAACAGAACAAAATTAGCAAAACCATTTTCTATGAAGTTTGAAAAGAACATTGAGTAAAACAATATTCTTAAAAAACCAAGGTGTTACCTTGGTGGGGTTTTGTTTTGATTTAATTTAGAAATTTCCAGAAGAGTGAAAGCCGTGACAATTACAGACATGGTTCTCTAGGAGATGAGCCACCAGGACCAAGCAGGGCTTGGGAGCCAGGGCCCCAAATGACCAGAAACCCTCACGTTGCCACTGACTTGGTTTGTGAGGGTCCTGCACACGTCCTCTCTGTCCAGGTACTCGGAAAGCTGCTAGGGGGAGTCCTGGGCAGTTCAGGTGTATCTGTGCCCACTGAGCTGAGGAGGCAGATGCCTGCACGGAGATGTGCCCGGGAGGCCCCCCAGGGAAGCCCATCTTGGGGTGGGTGGTCAGAGCAGCAGTAGCTGCCTGTCGCTGAGTGCCAGGTGCCTGGCACCATGCGTGGCATAGAGAAGGCTTTCAGACAAAGCTCCTAGAGGATGGGGCCAGACAGGGTTGGACTAGGATCCCCACCTGTCCTTGGGCCTCCTAGAGCTTACCATTGTAGGGAGAGTTTGCACATTTGCTGGCCGAAACTGAGTTCTCCTGGAATGACCAGATGACCCCAGGTCAACCTCTGCTGTTTGTTGGTTCGATTGTCACACATCCGAAAGGCCCAGGCTTTGAGAATGGCTTTCTCCCCATGCAGTCTACCGTACGTGAGTCTCACCTGTGCGCGTGGAGGGGCCGGTGTCTCCCTACCAGACTGCAGCCTCGAGGGCAAGCACAGGGCCCAAGTCATCTCTGCTTCCCAGGGTGGGAGCATCACCACCGAAAGGTGGAGTGTAACCAAATCGGTGGCCCTCACAGCTCTGCCTTCTTCCTCCTGTGCCACCTGCCACACCTGTCAGTCCCCAATGCCACCAGCTCTGGCTACTGTCAGGGAGTGGTAATAACTAAAGGGCTCTAACAAGAGCTACAAATAGGCCAAGAAGCACAGAGACCACCCATCGGAGCGAGCAAGTCCCTCATGGCACCAGCTTGCAGGTAGATCCCAGATGTAACAGGGATCACGACTGAGGCTCCCTGTACGAAGGGAGTGGAGCTAGATGGCTTAGAAGAGCCGCTTCGTCCAGCAGTCCTGGTTTGTCTCATAGTGAACAAGGCACAGAGCGGGGAACACCTGGCACTCTGCCTGCCACTAAGTCACTGTGGGGCTGGGGCCAACCTGCTCTCTAGGCCTTCCCTGTCTGTAAAACGACTTGGCCACACTAGGCCAGCGGCTTAAATGTTTTTAAGAGCAAGAACTTTTCTGACTATCTGACAAAGGCTGTGGCCCCTTGTCCCATAACAGCTGCATGCTCCGAATCTGCGTACAGTTGCAGAGTCACAGTCCCGGAGCCCATCCTTGAGCCTCCTGGGTATTCATGGTCCTCAATTATGAATTCCCGGCCTGGATCATCTCTAAAGACCCTTTTACCTTAAAAAACAAAACATTTTTATACTCTGAAAATGTGAGCTGACAACTCTTCTAAATCTACTCTCAGCCCTGTGACCTGTTTGGCAAACAGCCTATAAATCAGTGGCATTTGATGGCCCAGGAATGACAAACAATTCCAGATTTGGTTTTTACAATCATTTAAAACAATCCTCTGACCTGGGCCGGGCAGGCCTGGCTGGGACGGCGCCGCTGTCCACCGGCTGGTGTTGGACACAAACGATGCGCTGGAGATGAAATGCTTGGGGGGGCCCTCGTAGTCCACGATCTCATACTGCCCCGGGCCCGGGAGAGGTGGCTTTGGGGGCAGAGACAATGGCTGGGCAGAGAAGTTCAGGATGGGGTTTTTCCTTCAGGAAAGACAAAGTGGGAAGAAGTCACTAAAGCAGCCTAATGGGGAAAGGTCAGTTTTTAGACACAGCCAAGGCCTGCACAGAGATGAGCTGTCTGCAAGAGGACTGGACAAAGCCCTAGCTCCACCGCCAGTGAGCTGGGGGACCCCGGGCCTCAGTTTCCTCATCTGTATATGGCAATCATAATAGTACTGACCTTGCAGGCCTGTTGTAGGGTTAAGGGAGATGATACACCTAAAACACGGTACTCAGGACAGGACCCAGCACATAGTGAGAGCTCAGTGTGCACTGTCGTAGATGCTGTTGTGAGCTGATCAGAAATGGCAGGCAGCATGTATCTCATGTGCCAACTCTGATCACGGTGGTGCCTGGCTGGACCCCTGTGAAAAGAACTGAGGCCTCACAAGGGTGCAATGGGAAGAGCCTTGGTGAGCCACTCTCGATGCCTGCCATGGCCAGGGACAAGGAATAGCCATCCACATTCCAGGGATTTGCCAGCCCAAGACTAGCGGGTCTCTCCAGGCCATTCCAGCATTGACTTTCCAGGATCCTACTAAACGTCCTCCTGGCAAGGCAGGCGCAGGAGTGGAGAAGCACCGGGTTGCACATCAAGATACCTTTGCATCAGACTTTCCACTTACGTTGTGACTGTTTGTTTCCAGGTCTGTCTGCCACCCTCTCAGGAAAGGAAGTCTATGTTTTTTTATCTCTAGTATTGAGAGATTAAATGAACAAGAAATGGAACTCGTACTCAAGTCCTAGCTCTGTCACTAATTCACTCTGGGCCTCAGTTTCCCCATCTGTAAAATGAGGGAGTTGGACAAGATGACCTCTGAGGTCCCTTTCAGCTGCGACCTTTCGTCAGGCCTTGATTCCAAGTTCCCTGGGTTGCCAGGGGGTTCTGCGTTGTCAGGGCAGCCACGTGGCTGTCCCGCCCACACCACAGAAGGGCTGCCTCCTTCGGCCTCTCACTGGAGGCTTCTTCCAAGGCCTCTCACCAGAAGGGAATGGAAGGTTCTCAGCACTGAACAGCCAAGGACCCTTCCCCCACCTGGAAGCCGGCCCATCCACATAGATGGGGGACCTGATTCCTGGGCACTGGGATGCTGCTGTCCTTTGGCCAACACCATCTTAAACCCAGATAGTCCAGAGGGACCTAGAGATGTCTTATTTAACCGCCTTAGCTTGCTAAAGAAGTTGGTGTCCAGAGAGACAAAGTAACTCATCAAGGTCACAGAGCAAGTTCACGGGAACGCAGCACAGCACTCAAGTCTCTGGCGCCTAGCAATTTGGAGAAAGCATGACAGCAGAGGGGCCAGGGTTTGAGAGTCACACATCTGAGGCTGAATTCTAGTCATACCACTTACTTGCTATGAGGCCTCCGACAAGCCCCCCGACCTCTCTGTGCCTCAGTGTCAATGTATATAGCAAGGAGCAATGACACCCACTGTCTATGAGGGACTTATGATGAATAGAGAAAAGGTATGTAAAGCACCTAGCATAGCCCCAGCACACAGTAGGTGTGCAGTAAAAGTGGCCATTATTCTTACAGTGATCCCTGCAGCACCACCATGTACTGCTTGGTGGCAGAGGAGCAACTGAGCCTCAAGAAAGAGAGATTTAGGGGCCCACTCACACCAGAGGCACCCTGAGGCAGGGGACACTCCTATTGTCAGGAGGACGTGGAAAGCCATCGTAAATCTGCTGGAGACTCACATCTTGTGATGGAGCAGCATCTGGCTTGGATGCTTGCATTTAGAACAAAGGCACCCACAGGAAAGGGGGAACGCTGCCTCCCTGCTCCCGTCCAGTCTGCGTGGAAGAACTGGTTACAGTGCGTGATCAGCAGCCTCTCCCCTTGTAAATATAATGAAAGCTGGCTTCTCCTTGTTCTGGCTTGTGGCTCCCCCTTCAAAACACCCCTAGACATTTGATGAGTGTGTGGCTGGCATCGTAAACAGACAGGCTTGATTCCTGGAAATCAGAGCTGGAATAAGCCAACCATGTATGAGGTCACCCTGTCATTGGTCTGGGCTGCACCAAGCCCAAGATTCCCACCCCACTCTTTGAGAAGACCATGAGGTGTCTGCTTTCCTAGCCAGGGACTGCCTGCAGGAGGCTGGAGCACGCTGAGTTAACGTCTCACCAGCGTTCTCAGCAAGAATGAGTTAGAGAGGTCTGTCGCCCTCCACGCGCTCGATGCACCCAGGAGAGGCTTCCAACCTTCGGCCCTGCTCTGTGGATCCTTAGTGAGCACCAGCCACACGTGCGGCTCTGTGCCAGGCATGCTTGGGAATCCAGCGTGTTCTGTGCTAAGATACAGACCTGAATGCCCTTGAGGGCTTGACAATCTATGGCTAGCCACAATCATGACTGGTGACAATTTAAGGCTTTGCACTCAGAGCTGGGTTTGAATCTCCACTTCCCCACTCGCCAGCTGTATGTCCTTAGAAAAACCTCTTAACCTCCCTAGGCCTCAGTTTCTTCATCTGTAAAATGGATAAAAATACCTGCCACCCAGGACTGTTAGGAAGATAACTAGTGCTTCACATGTAATATTTTTTTAACACGAAATCTGTTAGAATAGGTAAAAATTCTGTGCACTGAGAGCACAGAAAGAGCCAGGCAGACAGATAGATAAATTCCGACTGGGTGAATCCAGAAATCTAGCCTAGAACAGAGGATATTTACGCTGAAACGTAAGTGGAAAATCTTCAGGGGCAGAAGGTGGGGAAGGGCATTCCCAGCAGAGGGAACAGCAGGGCCAAAGCATGGAAGCGGGCAAAGCTGTAGCCTCCAGGGCAGGATAGGACATACGGAGACAGAGGCTGAGCCACCTAGACTGCTTGCAAGCCTCCACCCACCCATGATTTCTGGGTTGTTCGCTGAGTTCCAACCACCCCCTTTACAGACCCTGATGAGGAGTTAAAGGCAAAGCTCTATTATGGCCTCTCAATCCAGCCTCCTCTCCTCTGCGCCCCTACTCCCATTTTACCTTCCAGAAACACCCAACACTGTTCAGCAACTCCATGCCTTTGCCCACGCTACTCCCTAGATCAGGAAAACCGCCTTTCCGTATAAACTCTGATTCATTCTTCACATTCTCACCTCCTTCAGAGAAACCTCTCTCTCCACCCACACCCCCACCCTGCCACCCCCCACCTGACCGCCTCGTATGTTCCCAGCACGTGGCTCGAGAGGGGAGCATGGGTTTTGGAGGTGGATGGACCTGGATTCCAATCCCAGCTCCACACCTCTGCCAGTCTGCTCTTCACTGCAAACTACCATGGCTGGGAGAGTTGGAAGGAAGGCACCAGACGGTCTCTATGAGAGCCCTTAGCTCAGCCTGCCTGGCCCCTCATACATTCTGGCTGTTCTTCTTTTCCCTGCACTTAACACATTAGATTCTCCATGGTTTTTACTTGCCTGGCTCTTTAAGGGGGGGATTATGTTTTATTCAGCTTTAAGGCGCCTAGCCCTATTCTGGGGACATTTGATTAACCGCAGAGAAAAGCAGAGTTGCTGAAGCAAGAAAGAGAGCACAGGCGTCTGAGGCCCACCCGACAGTTTGTCCTCACCCAGGGCCGGCCCCTCCGTGCAGAGGTGGGGCTGGCGAATCACAAATGTCAAACCAGATCAAACCCGGGGCAGCCCATGGTGCATTGTGACTGGGCCTTTTATGAGCCTCATTGCTCAGTTATAAAAGCCAACCATGTCCTGCCCCATGGAAAGAAAACATCTTTCAAAGGCTCTGAGTTGGCCACAACTGGATTAAGTGTGTTTGCAGCTTCCAATGTGAGCTGTTTGCAAATCGCCCAAGAATAATGAATGTCTTAGAGGACTCAGCAGGTCATCTGGGGAAGGCATCCGAGACCCTTGGGACACTCCCAGGCACAGATTCACTCTGCCTCAGGGATTCCCAGGGTCGGGAGGGATAAAGGGGCAATTTTTCTCATCATTAAAGGGCAGCCGATTGCCTCTGGGGTGGAATGCAGTATCTATTTAACAGGGTAGCGGTGACAGATTACAGCCGCTTAGGAAGAAGCATCCCATATCTAATTGAAAATCCCAGGGGAACTTAAGGTGGGTCCAGAGTAATTACCCAAATTGGAGTGGGGCCAACAGGGCTTGATTCTTCAGCTCTGGCTGTGACAGGACAGCATGTCTGTGCAAATCCAGTGGCTTAAAAACTCCAGGAAGTAGACCAAGGGTTAGGAAGATGTCTCTGGGTGCTCCACCTCCTTGCTGGCGAGCCTGCATTAGAAGGCTGCACTAGGAGGAACTATTTTGATCTCCAAAAACCCTTCCCCTGACTCACCCTAATTCATTGAGTCACCGCAGTGACGAATATCAAAGACCTCAAGAAGTGAAACCTTGGCTGACACTTCACTTTGCTTCTAAAGACACCCTAGAAGCTGATAAATCCTCTTAGCTTTTGAATCAGCAAGGTGGCCATAGCAAAGGAACACCCCGTGACGTGTTCTGCAGCTAAGGAGTTCAGAAATGCTGGTGCTGACGCGCGGCCTGCCCTGCAGCAGCCGCCCCACGGGGCGCTCGAGAAACGTCCGTGAACGGAAGACCTGCTCACAGGCTTTGATGAGAATACAAGTTGCCAGGGAGTTATGTGGGTTACCTTCTTTTATCCTTGCAAACATATGACGAGGTGTTCTCATCCCAATTCACCAAGGATGAATCTGAATTTCAGTTAAAGGACCTCCCTTCCCGCGGCCCCCGGGGCTGGTGTGCAGGAAGGTGGAGCCTCCATCCACAGTGGCCTGACCTCGGAGCCTGTGTTAGCCCACTACCCACGCTGCCTCTATGGCCTCTCCAGGAGATGCGACAAGCACATTCCCTGACCCACTGGTGGCCTCGTGAGCACTTTGGTCACATCACCCATCCTCTCACCTCTGGGCTTCACGTGTGTTGGTCAGTAACACGGGACTGACAACTCCAAGGAGAATGCCTGGAGAATCACCTGCCCTGATTCTTCCTGCATCCTAAGCAGGGCCAGAAGACTATCTGTGTAAGCTGTAACCCTGCCCAGGAGCAGGGAGCCAAGCGATTCCAACCCAAGACACATGAGGGCAGGTCTCTCATCGGGTGGCACACGTGTAAAGCCTGGTGGCTCCGGGTGCGTGTGTTTTGGAAAGAGATGGGCAGGGACGAGGCTCAGATTCCCCATCACTGTGCCACGTAGCCCTGAATTGCTAGAGGATTAGTTCTGATGCGGACAAAGTCTCATGACAGCTACATGTAGATGGGGAGGACACAATGCAGATACTCTCCAGGATCGAACACCCAGAACACGGGCCCCCACGTGGCTCCTGTCCCCCTCTTCCCTGCAGGGACACGGGAGGGAACAGAGCTGTGGTTGGAGAGACTGGAGTTCAGGTACTCCCTCAATGCTCCGATACTCAGCTGTATTTTCTTTACATTACACTATTTCCTACATTATTCAACAGAAACAGATGGATGCTTTTTCAGAAGAGTCCAAAGTATACCAGTGTTAGCTTCTTACTTTTTAAATGAAATAACAGATTTCTCTGCCTCATCCTCCCATGTTAATTTCAAAATATATAATTTGGACCTCGTCCGTGGGTCCTGGCTGGCTCCATGGTCACTGCCTCCATGTGCTCCCGAATGCCATAGCAAGCAAACCTGGGGTCATGGCGGATCAGAAATGGAAAGATGCCCTCCCCCCACGTTCACTCATGGAGAAATGAAGGCCCAGAGAGGTGCCGAGAGCAGCCTGAGACCACAGAGCCAGTTACACAAATATCCTGCTATAGAGCCTGGGGCACCATGCACTCATCTGGGTACATCTAAGTTTAGGAGACACTGGGTTAACCGTTTCCTTTACTGCAGGCCTTCTCAGAGCCTTTAATATGACTGTGTACACTGTGATGCTCCGAGGGGTAGAGGGTTACTATGCAGTACTTCCCAGACTTTACTAACTAAAGATCTTTTATGCATGAAGCATCAACAGAGAGCCAGTGAGCCCCAGATGTCCCCAGACATGCACCACCACTGCACTGTCCCCCTTGGAAAGACTGCCCCTTGGGATATGCGTGGCCACACAACCTTGGAACCCACATGACCCAGCGTTTCGTTGCATGCTCCTCTGCCTTGCTCTGGGGTTGTTCAGGCTGAAGGTATGGTGTCTTGTCACCTGGGCACCCCTACAGCCTCCAGCACAGAACTAGAAACCTGCAGAGCCCATGACTGACAGATGCAAATACCATACAATGAGAATTATTTCAGTTATTGGCCAAACTTGAGCAAAAGCCAAAAGACACTTCTATGGGTAAAGCGGTTAAAAACTGAGTGTTCTCCACTCTCCTATCTCATTTTGTCATTTTCTTTGAAGAAGCTTCCAGATTTGCACTGGGGGCTTGAACTGCTATGGCAAATACTAGCTGTATCCTATATCCTAATATGTCTATAGGATACAGAATAGTAACAGCTATAATATTAAGAGTAATATCTATTTTCAACTACTTTCTCATTTAAACCCCATAGAATTCCTATAAGATTCTTATCTCCATTTAATAACATGGAAACTGAGGCTCAGAGCAGAGAAGACTCTGGAAGGGACAGAGCTGGGATTCATGCTCAGGTCTGCCAACCCCAGCCCCTGTCCTCTTAAGCACTCTGTTTCATGGGCAGAGCAGGGACAAGGTTGCAAGCGGAGTTGCCCCAAGTCAGCCTGGAGGCAGGAAGTCCCTGGCATTTGGAGAGAGCCTGTTCCTGGAGACTGGCCTGCCCCGTCCTCAGCCCTGCAGCCTGGGAAGGGGCAACCCGCAGAGCGCAAGTACGGAAGGCCAGAAGGGACTTACATGGTGGACTCCATCTGAGGTCTGAATCCCTGCTCCAGATCCTAAGTTTGACTTGGCAGATTCACAACTTGCTCCTCTCTCTAAGCCTGGCTTCTTGTCCTCAGCTGATGGTTGGACCCTGCCCAGTGCTGCCAGCCTCCCTGGGTTGCCTGGACTTCTGAGCCACCGTGGCTATGGCCTCTGCCACCTGCCTGACCTCCCTGGAGGGACTTAGGTGGCTTTATGCTCAGTCCTAGCCCTGTTGGTCAGTCCTCCCCCACCAATGGCCAGCCCTGCCTGGAGGAGCTATGCAGCGTTGAGAGCTTAGAGGGTGATAGGACTGACCTTAACTATGGTTAGTTTTACAATTTCTAGAACCATTTGAAGAATAAATAAGCCCTGTGAGTTTTTGAGCCTCTCAGGCGAAAGTTACATTAAAGGTGCAAGATAGTAAAAATGGTAACACAAATCCGTGTCTTCAGTTTTAAAATTTGTGTTAATATTGAGTCAACATTTGTACCTAGTATATGCCAAACATACACTTTTGGTTCTGAAAACATCCTTATGAGGCATAAATTATCCCCACTTTACAGATGAGGGCATGGAGGCTCAGAGAGGCTAGAACTCTACCCAAGGTCACACAGCATGAAAACAGCAGAGCTGAAGTACAAATCCAGCAGGTCTGACCAAAGTCAGGGCTTAAATCTCCATCAGTACAAAACTATGAGAGGTTCACTGCTTCTGTATATCCTGCCACCCAGGTGGAAGATTTTGTTATAAAACTAGAGTAACACCACCAGGAGAGTACAGCATCGTGGGGAATGGGGAAAGATTCAGACAGTCCTGAGCTAATTCCCTTTAGCACCTCAAATTAGCTGTGTGGAGTCGGGCAAATCAGCCTCACTGAAGCCCAGCTTCCTCGTCTATGAAGTAAGAGTAATAATTCTTACAACAAGATCATTATTATTATAATTGAATAAGATTTTAAGTTCCTGGCACATAGCAGTTGCTCATTAAATACTATGCCTTCAACGGGTATTTATGGAGCACCCATTGCATGTCAACAAGGGCCCCTGGAGAGTGGCCTGGCACTGTGCCTCCCAAGCAGTGACACCCCTTCCTTTTCTATCCACATTGAGGTCCTTCCCCAGAACCACATTTCAAAAGAAAGATCAGAATTATTGGGACTCACGGGATAAGAGTCTTTTTTTCAATTTTGGTGCCATCATTTGGATTGTAATAACCGGGTCCTGGGCCTGTTGATGTCAATTTTAATCCACGGTCGGTTTTTGATTTAAAACAAGACATTAATATCTTTGGTGACTGCTTCACAAGGGAATCATCGACATTATAATGCCCTAAGAAGAAAGAAATTTTAAAACAGAATAAGGAACTCATCTCAAATAAATAAAAAGCAGTATCTTACTGCTAAGAATACACTTGATAGCTATAGGGCAATATCACTCCAATATGGCCGAGTGGAAGGGCTGCCTGAAAAAAACAAAAATAGTGCTACTGTTGAGAGAACGTGTGCCATGTGCATCACGGACTTAGCTCATTCAGCCCTCAAGTAGACTGGCAAGACGGGAATTATCACTTCCATTCTAAGCAAGAGGAAACTGAGACTCAGAGATAATAAATAATTTGCCCTCTGACCAAGGACTTAACCAAATCTCTCCACCTTTCTGAAGCCCAGATTCCACCTCTATAGAGTAAGAATAATGATTCTTTCAACAGGGTTGTTACAATAGTTGAATATTTTAAGTTCCTGGCACACAGTGGTTGCTTTGTAAATGCTACGCAATCAACAAGGATTTACTGAGCTCCTGCTGCGTGGAGACTGGTCAGCCTGTCTCCAAAGCCTATGTGTCCCCACCATGCCACATGCCCATCTCAAGAAACGGTGACAGAATAAAATTAATCTGTGCACAAAGCTTCAAGAAAGAAGACAAGGACCGGAGCTGGAGCGAGGGGGAAGCGGTCTCACCCCTAAGTTGTCAGGAGTCCTGGAAGTGGGCACAGGTGTTGGAGTACGAACTGGCAATACTAGGCCAAAGCCTTGAAGGTGTCTGCGCACTCTGACACAGGCTTCCCATTGCTCGGAAGTTAAGGAAATTATTCACCAGGATGAAAAAGTTCTAGGCACAAAGATGTACACAACAGGAAGCTGCAATGCGAGAAAGTGTAAACAGCCTGAAGTCCAAGTTCAGAGGCAGAGTTATGGGAAATGCAGCCTGACCTGACGGAATGTCAGTTCTGACAATGGTAAATAGGAAGACCATAGGGCCACATGGAAATATTTTTTTAAAACAGACATGAGTGAAGAAAGTGAAAAAAAATCCCAAAAGTCTACATGTACTATGGCGACATCTACGTACAAATAGATACATCTGAATAAAAATAGATGGGAATCCAGAAAAGGGGAAACAACCACGGTAGTGGTGGCATCCTGAGTGGGGAACAGATTTCACATTTTGGAAACATTGTACGGTTGATTTTGTTTTAAATAAAATTTACTTTTCATTGCAAAAGTACTGAAAACAACAATAGGTACATACGAGCAAGTTTTATTGAAATGATAATCTCCAATGACGGCAAAGGTGAGGAAAACAGGCATCCCATAAACAAGAGGATCAATTATTCTTGTGCTAAAGGGCAATTTGGTCACAAATATCAAGAACCTTAAATATTTTACATACCTTTTGACTTAGCAATTCTGCTTGAAGCAATTGATGTAAGAAAATAATCTTGACTATACACAGATTGCTAGCTACAAGGGTATTCATCGCTGTGCTATTCATATAGTGATCAGTTTAAAACAACCTAAATTTCCAACGAGAGCATTTGTTCTTTAATTAGGTTACCATCATAAAATGGAATACTATACATCCATTAAAGTGATGTTCTAGAAGGATTTTTTTTTAGAAGGATTTTTAACAACATGAAAACATATTCCCGATATTTGCTTAAATTTTTAAAAAGCAGATATGTCAGCAACATTTACAACATTGGTATACATCTCTCATCTTTCTGTTTCTCTCATATATATGTATATATATTTTATTTTTTTCTACTAAAAACAAGTTAAAGCAGCACTTGAATCACCAAATATGGAAAATAGTGACAAGCAATAACAAGCATTTGTGCTCCCACCACCAGACAGCCAACTGCCAGGGAGCCCAGGGGTGGCTGTCAGGGAGGGTGGTCATCTCTAGGCACCAGGTGTCAAGATGGATGGGCCTGGGTTCAAATCCAGCTGTGGGACCCTGGGCTAGTCACCTGCTTTATGTATCACTTTTGTCTATAAAATGGGGATAAACTAGTAATGACAATAGCTCACACTTTCTGAGCACGTGACTATGTAGCGAGCATATGCTCCCTGGGGTTTTGGAGCACTCAGTGTGATCATGAATGTAAAGCACCCGGGAGGAGCAAAACAGATGTTAGTGCCCACCTTTGCCCCTCCTGCTCTGTGTTACAAGGGGCTGAGGCCCTCTCAGGGTCCTCCCAGGGTCGAGGGAGCAGGCACATGTGGCTGGCTGTGGAGGTGCCCACATCCCAGGGCTCACTGGCGGGGATTCTGGCCAAACCCCAGGGATGCCAGCTTTGTTCTTCTGTATAAACAAACAAGGTGGGGTTTTGCCCATGGGCTGATGCAGGGCAGGGGAGCTTTAACCGGGGCTGAGCCTCCTAATTAGCGCTATTTTTGTTATTCAGCTTCAGATTGATTGTTTTACCTTAATCTGGATTTACTGAAATCTGACATGCACTGCAATTTCGTCCACACCCCCTCCAAGAGGCATGATTACAGAAGCAAACCTTCCCTACTCCTCCTCTTGGCTCTGGAGCCCAAGGCTGGGGGTGGTGGTGGTTGGGGACCCATTTGAGATGATGTAATGCAGTGAGGGCTCCAGGATTGGAGGTCTGAGAGCACAGGAGAGGCGTAACACCTCCCCAAGGCCAGCAGGCACGCTCCTGTGTACTCCCGAATCCTGGAGGTTCCAGAAAGCACAATGGAACAATGGGGAAACGGGCTCCTCTGGGCTCAGGTCTGCCATTTACTGGCTGTGACACACTGGGCAAGTCATTGCACCTCTCTGAGTCTCCCTTTCCTCATCTGAAAACCAGGGCTAAGTGTACGGACCTGTGCGACTGCGTGGAAAACCCTCAGCGTGGAGTGGGGTTCTGTGACCGGAGCTACTCTCCACGGTTTTATGATCAGATGACACAGTCACCTCTAGGTCTAGGAGAAAAAAGGAACACAGCAGCTGGGTGTCGAAGGAGCAGGCTGGATAGTCATACCCTCCACCTCCCTCCCCACCAGCGGCCTGTGATGGCACCTGGGGTGTGTGAATTTGCACACCTCTGAGGTGAGAAGCCATGTCCCCACCTGGCTGCCCAGAGTACGTATGCCTGGTCGTGAAAGGGCAGGCCAAGAAGGCTGCTTGGGGGCCCTGTCTAGAGCCAGCTGTTGACCCCTGGATGGGCACAGCTGGTCTTCGCTCCTTCTCCTCTTTGCTCAGTCCCTGTCTCCTGCTCCTGCTCCCCCCAAGCCTAACTCCGTCCAAAGAAACACTCCGTGAAGAAATGGATGCCTCGCAAATTAAATCTGGGGCACTGACCGTAGGTCAAGGCTAGGGCAAGGCAGCTGCTTACCTGGGGCAGGTCCTTTTTCAGGAACAGTGAAAAATTCTCTTTGGGTTTTTGACATAAATCCAGCTCGGGCACAGACATTGTTTCTCTGCTTGCAGCAAGAGATAGAGGCCTGGAGGAAGAAAATACACCCGACGTGCTCAGTGCCTTCCCTTCCTTTGTCTTTGTCATCATGCCTGGGCAAGTGGCAAATCTGGGTAAAAAATCAGACTGAAACCTGTCCTTCTTAGAAAATGAGCTGACATGAGCCAGAAAGGTCACGCTGTGCCTTCACTGTCATCCCAGCTTGAGCGTTCTATGATTTGTGATTCCCCAGCAAAAGTCTGGTGACCCAACGTGGCACAGAGGACAGTGCCCAAAAGAGACAGCCGTACAGACCCAGGCTCACTTCTGCCGAGGACAGGCCCTGCACAGCGGTTTTCTCACCTGTAAAACGGATCTCCACTCGTCGCAGACTATTGTCGGGGGTGGGGGTGGCCAACAGAGATCATCTATAGGAAAGAGTCTTTTTTTGAAATTGTGTACTGCTACATATGCACCTTATTTTCATTATTTTTCTACTATTTTTATTCTCTTTAGGACACTTAGTCCCATCTATCCCCATCCTGATCCCTAGGTGTGTTCCTCACCATTCAGTCCTTCTATAAGGACAGCGTTTGGGGCACACAAGAGAGTCACAGCATTTAAGATTGTGATCAGATTTGTAAGCACTCCCTTGTCTCAACTTTTGAGGACTGACCGGAAATTAAGAATTTTGGCCTATCCACATAACATACATTGGAGTGTCCGATGTTTTAAGAACTCTAACAGAAAAAAAAAAACCCTGAGATCATTCTTCTGTTACACATGAATCACAAATATTTTAAATGCCAATTTGCAGTCTCCTGTAGTCATTGGATAACAGAGGCAATACAAATTGTGCCTGTGATCGCTGGGAATATTTACTGAATGAGTAAAATATTTGCTGGGGCCAGGATGGTTTGATTTTCTGTGATACTCCTTTGTCAAAAAAAAAAAAGTTTCTTGAGAAATGCAGATGGTATTTTGATTTTGTGTTTACAGAGGTGGAGGAATTTAGCTTTTCCCAGGGTCCTAATAGCTGGACCGCATGCAGAGAGGGCAAACAAAGGGACCAGATGGGACAGGTTAATTGCTGGGCATGGGGAGAGGAGCCAGGTTGCCAGAGAGAAGGTAATAACACAGTACCAAGGAAAAGGATTCGAATATAGAAGTGGAGGATCGTGGTAGTAAAGGCAGAGAAAGGCCTGGAGAGATCTCAAAGCAGTGTGGCTAACAGGATTATCGCATTTCTACTCCTTGCTAGTTGACTCAACCATTGTTCTCCTGGTCTGAAAAAAAGACCCGTAGACAAAACAGTACTCCGGCTTTATTCTTCACCCAGACAGAAAAGCAACTGAAAAAGGGAGCATTTTTGTATACACTGAGTGTGTGTCACCGGAAGATTTCACCATTAGATGAGGAAAATAATCAGTAAGTTAAAAAAGAAAGAAGCAGATTTATTGTATTGCCATGCAAAGAAATCCTAGATATAGTTAAGAAGGCAATGTACCTGTACCAGGTACAACATAATCCTAATTCTGGTGGAGGGATGGAGGGAAGGAGAGAATATGAAAGAAATTGCACCTGGTTTTTGGTGGTGGTTTGCTTTGGGGAGTAGAATTGTAAGGAACTTCTACTTCCTAGTTCTTGGATTGTTATAGTGCTTGAATATATTTTATGATGAGCATGTATTATTTTTGGAGTCATATTAAAACAATAATGAACAGAAAAACATGCACCTAAAATTGATCTATTGGCAGAAAGACAAAATTCTGACTTGGGAAATGGTCATTTCTAGATTAATAACTGTATACTACTGGGGAGTTATTCCTTTGATGCCATAAACATTTATTGCATGCTTACTGCATACCAGGACCTGCGCTGGGTGTTAGACACAGGAAGCTGAGTGAAGCAGCAGGCAGTGGGTTGGGGAAGCCAACACATGAAACTCTACTACGGACACCCTTTGGCTACACCAAGAGGATGCAGAGAGGCGCGTTCATGCGGACAGCATCAGCACCTGTGTCTGTGTCCCAAGTCACCTGGCCCTCTCTCGAGAATGGCAAAGGGGCAACGGCCAAGCACCTTCGTTATCCCTTTCTCCAACCACACTTTGTCCTCTCTCCTGTTAGTGCAACGGTCTCCTCCCTGGTTTTCCAGGAAACTGCTCTTAACCCACATTGCGGTCCATTCTCCACACAGCAGCTGGTGGGAGCTCTTTAAAAAATTACGTCAGAGCATGCCACCCCACACCTCCCGCCCCCTCATGGGCTTCCCAGTACACAGAGAACAAAATTCCAACTCCCTCCTGGGGTCTTGAGGACCCTGCTGCACAAACTGGCCACTGCCTGTCTACATGGCCTCCCCTTCCCCCGTCTCCTCCTAGCTCATACCACACTAGTCATCCGACCTTCCTGTGGATCCTCATGGGCTAAGCCCTCTGCTGTCCCAGGACCTCTGCACATGCTGCTACCCCAACTCTGGCACTTCCTTCAATCCTTGGGTCTCAGCCTCGGAACCTTCTTTTACCACCAAGTCTAAAGTACGGGGAACTGCCAACTCCTTAGACCTCCACAAATTCTCTCTCAGGCTCCAGTTTGTCTCCCTCAAGGCTGACCACAGTTTGTAATTATTTTGTTTGTCTATTTACTAGTCCTTGTCTGAGTTCCCCATTGAAGTCTAAGCCATAACACCAGCCTGGCACCAGGTAGCAACAGGACCCACGATGGGAAGCCTGGCAGGACCAGAACAGGGTGACTTCGGTCATTCCCCAGCTTTCCGTCTCAGCCACCCACCCATGTCCACTGATGCACAAATGGTGCCTTCAATTTGGGTAACTTTGGGCAAATCCTTTTACCTCTCTGTGCCTCGGCTTCCTCTTCTATAAATTGGGAATAAGATAATCCACTTCATGGATTCACTTGCGAGTATTAAATGTGACGAATGTATAACTCTTAGGCCAGCACCCAGTCATGAAAAGCGCTTCACCATCCTCATCACCATTGTCATTTATTATTTTCCAGCTCTGCCTGCCCCAGGGGAAGACTATAGAGGCTGTGCTGCTCATTACAGCAGCCACAGGCGCATGTGGCAATTGACTCTGGAAACGTGGCTGGTCCAGAGCAAGATGTGACGTACGTATAAAATATACACCAGATTTTAAAGACTTAGTATGAGGAAAAGAATCTTCCTGAAATATCTAATTAATACTTTTTATACTAATTAGATGTTGAAATGATATTTTGGATCTACTGGGTTAAATAAAATATATTATTAAAATTAGTTTCACCTGTTCCTTTTTCTTTAAATGAGCTACTAGGAAATTTTAAATAACATTGGTGGCTCCCAATATATTTCTATGGACAGTACTGGCCTAGCAGGCATTGCATCACTTTGAGCACCTTATAATTAAGTGAATCAATCACAGGAGGTGGGCAGGATCTTTGTAGTCAGAATAAATATTATTTATAAATATTATATAAGAAAAAGGAAATTAAAAATGAAGTATTCTAAGACCAAAACAGTTTGAAATATGGCAATGATAACATTACTATCTTAAATATAATCCATATCTTATGCATTTCAGAGTGCTTTCACATGTGTGTCTCACTTGTTTCCTATGGTAACCCTGTAGGGGAAATATAATTAATTCCATTTTACAGCTGTTGCTCAGGAGGTACCGTGACTTGTCCAAAAACAGCCCTATCAATCCCCACGTATTGTGTTATCCTTGTGTGCCAGGTGCTGTGCTGAGCACTCAGCATAGATTATCTCATGTAATATCTGCCTTAACACTATGAGGTGGACATATATCCCCATTTTACAGATCAATAAACTAAGTCCTGAAAAGGCCATATGGTTAGAAAGTGGCAGAGTCAAAAGCTGAACCAAACCCTCCTGAATCTGTCTCTTAACCATCCATAGCGTTCTGCCTCGGCAAATACAAAGTGATCATAATTGGCAAAGCACTACCGTTAAAAAAACCAATTTTCTGATATGGAAGGATAGAAGATTATTTTCCCTAGAAGAACCTGAAAAGTAAATGAATAGTGTCTGCAGATAAAGTAGTCAATAATATACCCATTGTTACAGATGAGAAAACTGTGTCCCAGGAAGGTTGTATGACAGGAGTGATCAGAATAAGTATTTCTCAGGGCAGTGGTCCTCCCACGGCCTCCCACGGGCCTCCATGCTGCTCACGCTTCTCTCTGGCATCTGCAAATTCCCTAGGAGGGTCTCGCACAGCCTTATGCACCCGCTGTGGAGTCAACAAATGCTAACTGGCTTGCCAACTGCATTAAAACGCTATTTCCCCAGGCTGCCCCCTTCCCTTTATTTCAGTAAGCCACTCATTCGACTTATATTTAGCAAACACATGCGGTGTTCTTACATTGTAATGGTTTGGTGCAGGAGTTTCAGATTTGAGAATTTTTGCGAAGCTCGGCAACTGGAACATGCTGGAACAGGAATTACTGAAGTCTTTCTTCGAAATAAAGTCTGATGGGATAGTGTATGCATTAGCTGCAGGATATTTAGAAATGCTGGTATCCAACCGGGCGCGCTGTGAGGAGAAAGCCCAAGAATGAGCACCGTCCCATAATCCTGTGGCTCTGAAGGACAGATATTAAGAAGATGGTGCCCAGCACCTGCTCTAAAAGTATTTTCTAAAAGGTGAAACTGGCAGGTAACAACGATAAACCAACCTCAGGCTTTGAGGATTCGCCCTTGGAAAATGCAAGTTCAAACCTGTACTAACTTCTGTAAACTAACTCAAACTATTCACCTTCTGTTTGGGACTTGGCAAAAATAATTTTGCCATAAATGCATTTCCACCCAATCCTGTTCCAGGCCACTTACACTTGTCTCATCGGGTAATTGGGTAATTCATGTGATGGGAAGTTTTAGGCTCCCTTCCCCTATCCTAGGCTTTCCTTCTGAGTAAAACCTCACATCTTGTTTCTAAGGCTAAAGGATGAGAAATGCCTAAACTGCGCCTCTGTGTCGAACATCTTAAGAGTACGAGGCTCCACGGGGCGTGCTGTCCGTGGGCCCCCACTCCCTCCAAACTACTGTTTTCATAAAACTCCGCAGTACTCTTGCTGCTTAACAGCACCAATCCCACTCCTTTCAGGAAGCTATGATAAACTATTTTCAGTTAAAAAAACAAACAGAATCACTGTTTGTCAAATGAACAGGGACAAAAGCCACAGAAACTTGGCGATAACATCGCTTTACCCCTCAGATAGCACGGCAAGTATCGGAGCCTGATCAAGCAAAAAAATTCTCCTTATTTAATAGTCGAAAGCTTGAGAACATCGCCTTGGGTTTTGTCTGCTTGATAGGGGTCAATAGCTGTGTGAGCATAGAGAGGGGAAGGCATTAGAGCCCCCACTTCCCTCTGTGCTTGATGGTGATGGTTCATGGACCGCCAGGGGGATGTGAGTGAGCGCTCCGCCAGAAGCAGGAGAGCTCTCGTCCAGAACCTGAATTGTTCAGAGCCTAACCTGGCTTCAAGTCCCAGCTCTGCCTCCTTCTAATTGTAAAGATTTGTTGATGTTCCCAGAAGTAAGGCTGCTCCAGCCTTGAACACATTTTGCCTTTGCATTCTGGCTAATAGTTAAATTAACCTTTTCATGCGTGGTTGTGTGTAATTCTCATAACGACCCTGAGTAGTGGATATTATGATTATCCCCACTTTACAGATGAGCAAACTGACTTCCTCAGCTGATTAAGTGGTAGGGCCAACATTCTCACCCAGGCAGTCTGCCTCCACTCTGTGATACGGATTATATATCCCATTCTAAAGAGGAATGGGTTGAGAGGCATGGCTCCCCGAGTAACAGCAAGCTTATTTGATCATAGACTCTTTTCTGGTTTAGAACACCTATTAACATATATTTTGGGAAAAAATTGTTCTAAAAAAATTCGCAGTAGGGGCAAAATTTTATAAAGTATTGTAATAATAGAATTAGTCTCAGAGTTTAACTAAGGTCACATTCACTCACCAACACTACACACCCCTTGGTTCACTTGCCAGGCCTGTGGTCTCCAATCTGGCCATACACTGGCATTTATGAACCTCTCTCCAGCACATGCTAACTTTTCCAGAACCCCTCCCACCACCATGCAAATACAGAAGGGCCATCAAAGTCTCCACCCACCTGCCTCATTTCCCTTCCTAGTCAGTCCTGCGGAAAACTCTGGAGCAAAGATTTGAAATATGTTATTACAACTCTTTATATCATTTGGACTTAGAGACATGACAAGTCCTCTCAAAAGGTTGGGTGTAATTGTTGCAACAGTTATCAGGAAGTTTCTAAAATTTATAGACCCACAGAAATTTTTGGTTAGCCTCACCCATAATCACACTCTTCCTGGTCATTCTGATCTTTCTCTGATGATAGCTACTTTTAATTCCCTCAGAGTCTTGGGATCCGGAAATGGAGGAGGTGCTATTGATAATATGAAAGTCACTAAAAGAAGGGTGAAGATAGGAAATTCTCATCCAGTTCATATAGGAACCAGGTAAGATGTGGGGATGTCCTGGCAGGTCTCCGTCAGCCACTTAAGGCTCCCGCCCATAGACACAGGCATTTAAGTGTTTACACTTACGTGTAACATAAACATAAATACAAACCCCCACATTTATCAAAGGGAGAAGAGGAAGCCTGAACAGCCCAATGTCTGCCCTCTTTTGGGTTTGGTTCTGAATTTTTTTAATGATCTGAAAGGCATGATTAGACTCTATAAAACTCAGATCTTCATCTGGGCCACCGTCTCCTGATGGCCCAGCCTTGTCATCTGGAAAGTTACTGCATGGAGAGCCTGGTTGGAATCGATCGTGCGCTCTGATTCAGTCCCTTTTTTGGCACCAAAAGGAATGGTGCCCCAGGAATGGGCAGTGCCACTATTTGGCAAAGAAGTTCTCGGAGAGAAAACCTAGATGTTGCAGGAAGTATTGCTTGTGACTCAGGTGGTAACAATCATAATATTGAGCGTGTTTATAATGCTTTGCTGTTTCAAAGAGTATTTCACTCATTACAATGTTGATTTGCCCAGTGCCTCCAGGGAGTCTCCACTTTCATGAGGCAACTAGGACACAGAAGGGTGACGTGCTTGAGGTCACATCGAGAATCCACAGCTGAGTCAGGATTAGGTCTTAAGTCTTGTCTCCTGTGCCAAGACTTCGTGAGACGGCCCTTCTTTCCCGATTGCTTTTGAGCCCTTCCTAGCCGGGCTAGTGGCAGAAAAACAGGCAGAGGCGTGGCTGTTCTGTGAATTCACTGAGGGCATGTGCAACTTCAACTTCTTTGGTAATGGGGAGTTAACTCCAAAGGTGGTTTGCTCCCTGAGCACCCAACTGTGCCAAACTCACATTCCAATAAGAAGCGGCTGCATTCAGTGTGTCTTAAATGGTCCCTTTGTGTGGTTTAAAAAAAAAAAATCAATTCCAATGTCAGACAGCACAATACATCTATGCAAGAGATTGTAATAACTTTGAAAGGGACGAGAAGGCATGTGTGTTTTGTTAATGTTGGAGTCTGGGTTTGCATTCTTCTTCATTTTTCTAGCTCAGCTAGCCTTACCCTAGTTTGACTCTATTTTTCTTGGCAGTTTATCTATTTTGCTCTATCTATTCCTGTCACTATGTCTGTTTTTCTTGACAGTTTGTAAATATTTTTAAGAAACAGACTATGAAGAAAGGAGAGGAGAGGGGAAGGAAGGGGAGGGGAGGGGAGGAGGAAGGAAGGAAGGAAGGAAGGGAGGGAGGGAGAGAGGGAGGCAGGAAGGAAGGAAGCAAACAAGCAAGAAAGAAAGAAAGAAAGAAAGAGAAAGAGAAGGAGGGAGGAAGAAACTATCCTTGTCTAAGTCTGGTCAGAGTCATTGGCACTTTGTGTAGCTATTGTCAGAGCCCGACAAAGATAAAGTCCCACATCTTACAAAGAATAGGAATGGGATGGGAAACCACTAAATTTCAGGCCCACTGTCTGCTTTCTTTTTGGTCCCACCAGATTTCTTAATAGTTTGACAACCCAATCAGATTTAAGCAGTGTAAAACTCACATTAGGGCAAGACGTGTAAGAGTACCAGTTTCCTGTTATGCTTAAAAATCTCAGGAAAACACTTGCTTAGTCCACTCAATGATGACAAAATTGGTTTTGGATGATCAGGTTCTGAATATTCCTCTGGCTTCTCTCCCCACCGTGGCAATGGGTGACAGTAAAGGAAAACTTACTTAAAGGCGCGGGGTCCAATTTACCTGAGAAATTTGAGGAGGTGGTTCCTCTCCTAATTAGAACCACAGGACTTTGGAGAAAAGGGACCAGCTCTCCAATACATGACTGTGATGAAGGAAGGGAATCACTGACCAGCTAACACCCCTCCTCAAGAGAAGTGGCTCTCACCATGGAGGGGAAAGTGCACGTTCCTTTCTTGGACAGTGAGACACTGTTGGACACTGGAGACTGGTGAATGACATTGTAGAACCCAGGACCTGGGAGATCATCCTGAAAGGAAAGAGAATGTGGTGTCATCAGCATACGTTCAATTCCACTGTGCTTTTCCTCGAGCATTACGTCCATTAACACTAAGCTTCTCTGTAATCCTACGGGACAGGCACCACCACCGCTTGATGGACAAGTGCCCGGCCCCACCATCTCCCAACTTGCTCAATCTTCGTTGTCAGTTACCAAGCAGTGGCGCTGGAATTCCAACCCAGGCCAGGACTCCCAAAGCCTTGCTCTTTCCACTATGCGATACTGCATTCCAAAAGAATACTGTTGTGTTTTCATGTCAGTAGAGAAATGAGCATAAAATGGGATACCAAACGTGACTGATGTGCAAGTCAGTGTGTAGGAATTGAGTAAGACAAACCCACGGCGAGGGAAGGGTGACCGATTTCATGTCAACCGCACCCCACCTGACTCAGCTTCCTCCTCAGCCTTTCAGAAGAGAAATCAGGGAGTGTTTCTGTTTATAAAGCAAAATGAAACAAAAACAACCTTCATCCCAAATGAGACTGTTTCTAACTCAGACGAAACGAGGCAAGCTCACGGGGCTCAAGTGCTCAGTGATGCAGGTATGTTAGGGAGGAATAAACAACAATTGGATTCTAAGCCCATTTCTGCTGTTGCAGCTAATTGGGCTTTCATCTCATTTCCCATGCTGGTTACCAGGGGGAAGTAAATGTTGACAGAAGTCGGCCAAGCAAGTGGCGTGAAATGATAAGGATGCTCCACTGTCAAGGGAGCTTACTGGGTACCTACTTGATGCCATGAACTTTCCAAAGTTTGTCTCATTTTCACCACTACCCAAGGAGGAAGGGATTACTGTCCCCATTTTATAGATGGAGACGCTGAGGCACGTGGAGATGGATTTGTCCCAGGTCCCACTGATTTAAGTGGCATCAGTGTGTGCTGGCAACTTTACACCCTACACAAGCCCTCTGCAGTGAGATACTATCAGGACCACTTTAAGGTAAGTGCAGCCCAGAGACATTGGGCCACGGCCAGTAAGTGGTGAGCTCCAGATGTGAACCCAGGCAGCCTGACTCCAGAGCTTGCTATCTCCAATCTCTGCCACCCAGGGTCATTCTGTCTCCACCGTCCCTACTGCCTTCCCAGGGGGAAGAAAGCAAGCTCATGGCTCCATTAGTGCCTTCCAGGACTTTCCAGTCTGGCTAGGGCAGTGTGTAATTATGGTTTAATGTAAGGGATAGGGTCCCAGCACTATTAGCAGGCTCTTCAGTGCTGACTTTTAAATGCAGTGAATCCTTTGACCCTTGCCCCACAGCAGGTGAGGGCAGGGGAGCTGATTCCTGCTTTATAGGCGATTATGACACCCGGTGAATGGGCAGGGGAACTGACTGCCAGAGACAGTGAGACAGGCAGCAAGAGGCACAGCAGAAGCAGCGACACAAGCACCCCAGGCCCGGAGTTCAGAACCCCCAGTGTCATGGATGCAGATTTGAAGCTACAGGGAAACAAGGAGGAGATTTTTCTACAGAGCTGTTTGCAGGGCAAGCATCATTTATTGAGTGCTCACTGTGTGCCAGGCACTGTTCTGAGTACTTTGCATGCACTATTAGCTCATTTAATCTCCACTTTAAAGATGAGAAGGTGGGGCCAAAAGAGATAAGGTCCAAGATCACACAACTAGTATATGTCAGAGCCAGAATTTGAACCCTGGAAGTCTGACTACAGTCAATTCTTAACCATAAAACCAAACTGACTTTCAGATGAGATTACATAGGATAAAAGGGGAAAAGTCCCACCAGGTTGTAAATCAGAACTCCTAGTTTCAGTGCTGCTACAAGCTAAGTGATCTTGAGCAAGTCGCCTGTCTGGATCTCAGTTTCTTGTTTGCAAATGCAAGGTGTTAGGCCTTGGGGTGCTTTTGAGCTTCCAGAGTCCCTGGGTCTAGGGAAAGCTGAAGCAGGAGGTGTCACCGTGACTCATCTAGGTTTAAGCAGTGGACAGTCGAGACACATCTCCAGCTCCCACTCTGTCATCACGCTCTCGACCTGACCATCGGTTCACAGGAATTTTCTGAGCCTCATGTGTCTGAGGAGATACTGTTGCGGGATAAAATACAAAACCTGTTCCATCTCACCTGCCCAGTTAAATTCAAATTTCAGATAAAAAATAAAATGGCTATTTTAGTATAACTATATCCCATGCAATATTTGGGACGTACTTATAGTAGAAGAGTTATCATCTATCTGAAACTCGAATTTAACTGGGCATCTTGTATTTTTATTTGCTGAAGCTGAAAACCCTACTGGGCCTTAATCACGCTTTAATTCTGCTACATTGTCAACTGGCTTGAGTCCAGGGCAAATAGGAAGAGGGCTGTCACCTCTTGTCTGGAGGAATGGAGTGCGGCCTGTTTGCTCTTAGTGACTGTCCAGGGACGGTCCTACAGGCAGCAACACACTGGAGCTGCCCGGGGCCACTTGTGAGGACAACTGTTAAGAATTTAGAAATTTTGCCAGTGACAGCTTGAAATTGGCCACAGTTGGAGTATTTGCACCATCAAAACTGGCAACTGCTAAATCGGAACTTTTCGTTGTGGAAGGGACAGCTGGTTTACCAGGCAGACCACTTCCCTCGTGCAGCACTCAAGTAGGTGTCTGCGAGGGCATGAGCAGTGCACAGAGTTTAGGCACTCCCCTGCCACTTCGGGAGGTGGATGGACGGCGCTCTGGAAGGGCAGTAAAACTCCAGACCAACACCTGTGGGACAACAGTTCATATGACTAACATTCTGTGACTCTGATGAGTTGAGGCCTCTCAGAGCACATCCCAGAGAACGAGAATCCAAGTTGTGACTGGTGTGAACTTAGACACCCCTTGGTTTCTTGGCCAAGACCATCTCAGAAGGCAAATGCCGAATAAACAAACAAGAAAAATGGGTGTACGGATGGAGAAGGGTGGAAAACTCACACTTGTTAGAGCCCCAATGGCTGCCTATTGAGTGCTGCAGTGAAGCACGGTGCTGTATCTCCTCTGCCCGCCTCGGAGTGCGAGGATTAAATGAGTCAATACATGTAGAGGGGTAGAACAGTCCCAGTGCACACCGACATTCCTCCTCTCCTCCTCCTCCTCCTCCTCCTCCTCCTCCTCCCTCATTGCGTTGTCCACAGCAGCCTCAAGGGAGCCAGGGTCCTCCCTTGGTAGTTAAAAACCTCCAGAGTGGGACTGAGCAAGGGGTGATTGGTTGATGTGTTCCCATCTCCCACACAACACACGTCGGGGTGACATTTGGTTGCAAAGTACTCTGGGAGCTCCTTTGAAGGATCGAAGTCCTGGATGGGCGGCCTCTGCACGTGCCAAGAGTGGGACAACGATGCACATGCACTTGACCTTGGGATGCGTTTGGAGAGGAAATGAGGAGGAGGGGAAGAGAGGAAGCAGGGCTCTTAGCTCCTCATGCCAGATGTCTTCATGTGCTATGGGAGGACTTAATATTCCACAGCCTACTGAGACTGGAAATTTCTCAAAAAAAAAAAAAAAAAATCCACAGCCTAGAGCCAGTTACATCTTCATACATTCTGGACTTTCTCGTCCTGATTTCATAAATCTGTCCAATTCACACTTTCACGTTTATCAAATCAGTGGTTTGTCAAACCATTTTCTGGCTTGGAAAATACAGTTTCTGTTGGACCATTGGCTGAAGACTATGCAAGATCTGCCTTTTGACTCTTCAAAGATGTCCCACCTTGCTTTGGTCTCTTTGGGGTGTGGCTAGCTGGTGTTGCTCAGATGAGCACAAGAGGAATGAAAATAAGGAGTTTGCTAAAGGGCTAGAGGTATAGAAACAAGAGGAGGACATGCCTGAGGTGGACGCAGAGCCCTGGCCTGTGGTTAATCCACTGGCAAACTGCACAGGAATTCAGAGTTCCCGAGGGAACAGTTTCCTCTTAGAAATGCCCCTAGTCTTAGGGTCTCAGGACAACATGTCAGTCTACCATGTTGACTTCATCCAAGGGTAGAAAGCCTTTACTCGGTTTGATTGTGGCCAAAGAGGTAAAGAGGATATGGCCCAGAAGGCAGGACAGCTGGCATCTGTCCCCAGGGCACACCCCCTCTCGTGGGAACCTGCAAGGAAGCAAGGGGGTGGGCAAGATCTGTGGTTCTCAGACTGCACCCCTAGGGACAGAGGCAGCTTCACGCAGTGGTTCCCCTTCGCCTGTTTTACAGATGGGCTCCAGCATGAGATGCTGTCATAGGAAGCATTCTGGTGTCAGAGGCCCTTCTGGCTCAGATGAGCCTGAGCCCCGCTCCTTGTAAGATGCCCTTCCTCCGTTCTGCTTCTCGCCTTCCCCCAAACATGCTGTGCTGGATTTAGAGTTTCTACACCTCTGAGCACAGGAGAAAAGGGAGAGGCTGCAACCGTTCAAGCAAGAAAACACTTTTTTGTTCCAAATGGGGGATGATGACAGAAATGGAAGGGCCCTTGGAGCCCTAAGGGAGCAACCAGGAAAACTAGAATGAGTTCTATGCAGGAGAGTTTCCTTAAATAAGTATCTCTTTGTCTCCCTGGGGAAGTGAGGGCAGCTGTGACACTGGCCACCTGAGCAGATGAAAATGGGGACCAGGTTTCTGCCCATCACTGGCCTTGCTAGGTTGGAAACAGGCAGGAGAAGGCAACCCTGCATTTTCAGAGCACCGGTTAAGACCAGGCTTGTCTCTAAGAGTTCCCACCGTCCTCTTTTCAGTGCCCTCCTCTCTCTTCAATCTGGTACCAGCTTATTAACAGCCCCTTGAAATCCCCTGAGTGAGATGGGGGCAAAAATTCGACTCAGCAGACATTGATTGAAACCTACTGTGCACCAGGGCCTGTGCTAAGCGGTGAAGATACAGGCACACCTGTGAGCAGCTCACAAGTTCTAGGAATGGGATGAAGGAGGCGCATGAACACAGGGCACAATGGACAGACGTGTGCCTGTGGCCTGACGGGAAATGCACAGACTTAAGTTGGGATCATTCATCCAATCTACCTTTGAGGGGTCTGGAGGTCTGGAAAGGACAGCAATGACTGCTAAGGGGTGGTGGAGGTAAGATGTGCACAGGCATCACCCTCACGCCAAGTAGAGGGCGGACGGGGCTGTGGGAGTTGCTTCCATGGGGAGGGTGGGGGAGTGCGGAATGCTGGGGACCAGGAGCTGCAGCCTGGGTTCATTCTTGCTCTACCCAACCCTGGCCGGGCACGTTACTTCACTCTCTTTTTGTCTCAGGGTCATTATCTGAAAAGTGGGGCTAATGATGGGATTTAGCTCACAGGGTTATTACAGGGATTAAATGAGTTCAAAAATGCAAAGGTCTCCAAGGGGTGCCTGGCATGTCGTCAGTGCCAGCCAAGTGTTTGCTATTACCAGGAACGTGTCCCACAGGCCCCTTAGAAGGGATGCTGGTGACTGCTATGGAGAAGGTAGGCTTCACAGAGCACGAAGGTAGGGCAGAGCCCACTGTGGGTCAGATATGCAGCTGAGGGCACACTTGGGACAATTGTCATGGTGACCTCTACAAACCGAACTTCCTCTCTCTTGACGATCCCTGGTCCAGCGTCTTACCAAGTTAATAAGTGAACAGTATTAACTTTGTACGACTTCACCACAGATGAAGCACTGGCTGGCTTACCACTCAGGAGGGCAGACTTATGGGTAGGTTATGTGTGGCATTAACATGTATTTGTAAATTGTGCCCATCAGAAGGCATGGTGTGCATGACCTACCAGTATTCCTTCATTTGAGCCTAGAAGGGTCAGGTTTAGAACCATGGAACAGTAATTCTTGGCAAGGGCCTACCCACTATATTAATAGTATCCATTTTTTTTTAAGACAAAGAAAGGGAGATGCAAAAACATGAAGTGGTATCCATAGAGGTACACAGTTGGCGAACCACGATCCTGAGTAAAATGAGGACAGAAACAAGGAGGCAGGGGAAGAAAATGCCCAGCAGGCAGCCGGGCTGTGCTCTGTCACACAGATTGGGCATGTCTCTTCATGTATGCAAAGTTACCAGCATATCTGTAAATAATTTGAAAATGTTTAGAAAAACAGACTTCATTTCCAGCAGCCAGAATTGCCGGTCCAGACAACGTGCTCTGTGAAGGATTCCTTACACCCACCAGTCAGATTCTTAGGGAAACCATGAGCCGGGCGAGGAGGCCCTGACGTTTCACGGCGAAGTGAGCCTGATAAGGTAAGCGCACGTTTCAGAGGGCACCGATTCTCTCTGTCAGAGACCTGCTAAGTGGGCCACAGGACGACTGTGAGCTCATGCACAAGGGTGTGTGTGACTAATGCTGTAAGAAGGGTGGTGAGGCGCTGGAGATTTAGAATCTGTTTAATTCGTATTGCCTCACTAAATTGTTGGGTGATGTTAAATAAGATCCTTCATTTCTCAATGCTCATTGCCCTCAGGAAAAATAAGAATGAGCACAGAATAAGAATTTGTTTTTCTATTTTTATAACTTGAGAAGACCTCAAAAATTACATAATCCAAATTTTATGTTTCTCTAATGAGGAAACTGAAGCCTAGAAAAGTCAAGTGACTGGTCTAAAGGCACACAGCTAGTGACAGACTAGAACACAGAGAGCCTGATTCAGGGATCTCATGCGCTTTCCATGATACTCAATACGTATTTACAAAATGGCTACAAATACTTACATGAAAGTTTTCATGTTGTTAAACTAATGTGACCACATTTTAAAAGTTGGAACCAACTTTCTGAGCTATTTCTGTTGGATGCTGCCTGTAGTTTTGGTTGGCTGCCACCTTGGTTCCTTCACTAGCAAATGCTCTGAAAAGCAATAGTCTTTTAAAATGCTATAGTCTTTTAAAATGCTAACTTTTTGATTTCTGGATTTGAATCTTCAGAACTAGGGCATGGAGCATGGAGCACACAGACATTAGTTGACATTCTCCTTGGTCTTGAGCTTGGTCTGTTTTGCTAAGGCCTTTTCAGAAACTTGCTGACTTTCATAGACCAAATTTATGGCTTTGCAGGCCACAAAGGCAGGCGTGGTGCAGTGTGTGGAAAGATCAAGAGGCTTTGGAGTGAGCGAGACCTAGGTTGAGGTCTAATTCTTTCAATGTTGATTCAGCAAACATTTATTTTGAGCCTCTTATATGCCAAACCCTGTGTTGTATGACCATGGGTGGGTCATTTAACTTCCCTGATCCTCGGTTTCCTCTTCTATTAAATTAAGACAATAAACCCTTCCTTTAAGCATTGTTCTGAGGATTAGAGATGAAAATTAGTCTAAAAATTATTTGACACATAGTAGGGATGAGTAAATGGTGGCTTCTATTATTTTTATTTGAGGCTGGGCTGCAAATATCCTAGAGATGGACAATATAGTATCATGAAATTGACAAACGAGAGACAGTTAAAACATAGAGAAACTAGAGAGAGAAGAGAGAAACTTCTGAGCAAGTATGTATCTTCTTTGAGGAAAACCTACAAAGTTACTTAAAAAAAATGTGTGTGTGCATATTATATTCTCTGTTATTTGCTTTGTTAGAATCTTAAAGAAGTGGAAGAAACTTAAAACATTCTCTAGTTCAGTGTTCTTGTTGACCAAGGAGGAATCAGGCTGAAGGTAGGGGACGTGCCAAGACCCTCAACTTCATGCCTCACCTGCACTCAGAACCTAGACCTTCATCTCCTCTCGGCCATCTGGGCAAGGTGGTAGGATGGAAATCATTTTCAGAATGTAGCAAAAAGTAACTGAGATGATGACTCCTCAAAAATAATGTTATTCCAAAAGTCTTGCTTAAATGAGTGAAGGAATGAAAAATTTAAAGACTCTAAGGCTGCCTGTGGGTTGCTTCAGCCCCCTGCTGGTGAGTGAGGAGAAAGTCAGGCCCCAGAAATCCCAAAGGTTAAAAATACGGGCCCATCTGAAACCAAGCAGAACTTTCCAGATTAGAGAGGAAAAGAGACACAGTGAGATTTGGGGAAGGGATGGGGTGAGAGGGAATATAGAAATAATAACACCACATTGTTTAAGGACGTTTTGAAATGGGGGAGGGGGCAGGCCTCATCACAAAGGTAATTCTAAATCTATCAGAGGCTTCTTCCCCTCATGTTATTTAAAGAAAGTCATGTGATTTCCTCTCAAGTTATAGAGTAGGAGGGATTTTTTAAAAACTTTTTACTTGATTGATACACCTGGGATATTTTGAATTTTTTAGTTTTATAGTGATTTTTAAAAGATATTTTTTCTTAAAAATCGTTTTGGTCCAGTTCAATATTTTGGGCGCCCTAAATCTGGACATAACTGTTTTCCCTGGATGTCATATTTTTCCAGCTTGTTTCCACAATCCAGTCAGTGCCCCGCAGGGAGCAGGTGCTGTGGCTCCTTGGATGACACTGCCCTCCACTGTCCACAGAGAGACACAGCAGCCAGACAGGACGTGCCTGTCTGCGAGACCAAAATCCAGACTAAAACTAAAGAACCTCTAAGATGACACATCCTTACCTTCTTATGATAAAATCTCTTGGCTTGACTATTGAATCCTTTTTTTTCTGATTCTGGAACTACTGAAACTTGGGATTTAAAAGGAATGGAGGACTGTGTTGGATATGCAGCAGTAAAACCTAAACAACAAAAATAAAATGAAAATTAGCACAAACCAATTAATTGACAGATGCAGAAAACACAGAAGTGTTTATTCAAGTTTTATTTTAAATGGTATAGAAGTGACACTGGCCTTTTGACAGGAGATAAACATGAAACTGGACTTTTAAAATGTATTCCCCACTTTATTTTCTTTCCCCCTTTAAGAGTTGGATGAGAAGTCTTCCCCTCCAGTTCTTAAAGTATTGAGACGCGGTCGCAGAAAGCTCACTGAAGTGGGCTATTCCAGGGAAGAGGACGGATGTGATAGGACAGACATTCTGGGAGCAGCCTGGACTACGTGAAGGGCTGGGGTAGAGCAAGCATCCTCACTCCTCCTCGGCCCACAGTCAGACATCAGCAAAGGCCACAAAGATCCAGACAGGTTAGAGAAATCCAGAGTGGGCCTGGCTCTCATTTTTCAGGGCCCTGTGTAAGACAAGTATAAGTTTATATTCTGCTTTGAGTAGGCATTGGGTTAAAAAGCAGAACATAGTCATCTATAGAAAATCAAGGTAAAATTTAGTGTGTCTGGGTTGTGATATATAAATGCCACATGATGTATAAACTCCCCCACCCCCATCTGGGAGACTGTCCACGGTTGCTAGAACTCCGCGGGCAGCATCTCTCCGCATAACAGGTTGATTACAAACTCTAATCTGTGAGTGTCATGGACTCAGAATCTACTTTTTCATATTTGATGGCTAATAGCTCTTAAGCCTCACACCCTTCTCTTCCCCTTCCGACCACGAGTGGGCAAACTGAGGAGACAGCCCAGTACTCCCTCCTGTGACGCCGGCTGGAACTTGAAACCACGCAAAGCCCTGCCTCGCTGCAGCCCCTCCTCCTCACCACGAGGAAAACCCCAAGCTAATCTCCAGTTCCCTGCTCTCCCAGCCATTATTGGGTCAGATTAGGAAAGCTGTCCTGCTCTCCGCAGAAAGCCTCATTATGCGAGTAGTGAACCTTATTGTACGTTCCTGATGAGTGTGCATGTGGCACCATCAGTCTTGACATCCAAGTCAAATTTTGGGTGGGGGTCCATCCTGACTCTGTGGGCTGTTTGCAACAGCAAGTCAAATTACTTTAACATCAGAGTCCTAAACTTCAGAGAGAAAACGTGTGCAGAGGTGGAGAAAAGATACCCAAGAGAAAGCAAAAAGAAGATTACGTGTTGGCAGCAGCAGGGGATGGTTTGCATGGAAACTACCTTTAAGGCCCATAACTTCATCTCTGAATTTTCAAAAAAACAAAACTTTTTTTCAGAGAGGGAAGCCTGATTCCAATAGGGCCCCTCCAAGGCGTACTGTTATGAACCAGCTTTACAGATGAGGAAACTGATGCTTACAGCGTTGAGTTAGATCCAAATGACACAGCCTTTAAGTGGAACAGCGGGGGTCTGACCAGTTTCTCTAATGAGCCCAGGCTCTTAAACTCTAAGCTATGCTTCCTCTTCCTGAGCTGGCCCGTAGTAAGTTCTCAATAAATGAATGACTGAGACAATGGGGAGGGGGACAATCTAGCCTAATTTGCTTGGGTTGAGGATGAAGCAAGTGAAAGCAGCTGAATATATATTTAGTTAGAAAATATTTGGAGATATCTATATACAGAATATTTAGTCTTTTCTTTCCTTTTCCTCCCCTTCCCATTTAAGTAGGTGGATGGCTTTTTTTTTTTTTTTTTTTTTTTTGGTTTAAGGGAACTATATAACAAATAAAAAAGCAGAAGTTGATTTAAGG
>CAUYRT010079971.1:0-44692 GCA_963574885.1 Lepilemur ruficaudatus | reverse complement strand
TAATAATACTAAATATATATGCACCTAAAACAGGCTTTCCCAGATTCTATTAGCTCTAAGCAAATTCTATTAGCTCTAAGCAAAGATATAGATAGTAACATTATATTTGCCAGGGACTTCAACACCTCACTGTCAGAGCTGGACAGATCATTGAAACAGAAAATCAATAAAGAAACACTGGCCTTAAAAGAGACTCTAGAATAAATGGACTTAATAGACATTTACAGAACAGTCTATCCCCAAACTGCTGATTATATATTCTTCCCATCAGCACATGAGACATTCTCCAAGACTGATTACATCTTAGGCCACACAAGTCTCAGCAAATTCAAAAATATTGATATCATACCATGTATCTTCTCAGATCATAGTGGAATAAAACTAGAAATCAATTTCAAGAGAAACACCCAGGTCTACTTGGAAATTAAACAACCTGCTGCTGAACGATTCTTGGGTCAATGATGAAATTAACATGGAAATCAGAAGATTCCTCAAACTGAATGACAAAGGGAACATAAGGTATCAAAATCTATGAGATACAGCAAAAGCAGTGCTAAGGGGAAAGTTCATAGCCTTAAATATGTACATCAAAAAGACAGAAAGATCATGGATTAACAACTTAATGTCACATCTCAAGAAATTAGGAAAAGAAGAGCAAGCTAAACCCAAGGCCAGCAGAAGAAAAGATATAACAAATTCCAGAGCAGAACTAAAGTAAATGGAAACCAAAAAACAAGCAAACAAACAAACAAACAAAAAAAACAGAGGATCAACAAAACATAAAGTTAGTTCTTTGAAAAAATAAACAAAGTCAATAGACCTCTAGCTAGATTAGCCAGAAATAGAAGAGAAAGGTCTCAAATAAGCTCAATCAGAAATGAAAAAGGAGATATTACAACTGATACCACAGAAATACAAAGTATCATCTGTGAATACTACAAAAATTTCTATACACATAAACTGGAAAAGTTAGAGAAAATGGATAAATTCCTGGAAAAATACAACTTCTGAGGAATCAATCAGAAAGATAGAAATAAACAAAGGGGACTTGATTAAATTAAATTGCTGCACAGCAAAGGAAATAATCAACAGAGTAAATAGGCAACCTACTGAATGAGAAAAAATATTCACAAACTATATATCCAATAAAGAGCTAATATGCAGAGTCTATAAAGAACTCAAATATACCAAAACAAAAAACAAATGACCCCTTTCGGAAGTGGGCAAATGACATGAACAGAAGTTTTTCAAAAGAAGGTAGACAAATGGTCAAGAAACGTGTGAAGAAATGCTCAACATAACTAATCATCAGGGAAATGCAAATTAAAACCACAATGACGTATCATCTTACTCCTGTCAGAATAGCCATTATTAAGAAGTCAAAAAGCAATAGATGCTGGCATAGATACAGGGAGAAAGGAACACTTACGGACTGTTGGTAGAACTGCAAATTAGTACGTCTGTAGAAAACAGTATGCAGTTTCCTCCAAGAAATAAATGTAGACCTACCATTCAATCCAGCAATCCCGCTAGCCGGTATCTACCCAAAGGAAAAGAAGTCATTTTATCAAAAAGTCACCTGCACTTGAATGTTTACTGCAGCATGATTTACAATTGCAGAGATGTGGAATCAACCTAAGTGCCCATCAATTCAGCAGTGGATTAAGAAAATGTGCAACACACACACACACACACACACACGCACACATACCATGAAGTACTACTTAGCCATAAAAAGGAATGAAATAATGTCTTTGGCAGTAACTTGGATGGAACTGGAGACCATTATCTCAAGCAAAGCATCTCAGGAATGGAAAAACAAACACCACACGTACTCTCTAATAACTGGGAGCTAATTGATTGGCACACTCGGGCACAAAGAGATATAAAGTTCATTGGAAATCAAGAAGAGGGGAGGGGAGAGCAGGGGAGAGGAAAAAACACAGCTATTGGGCACAATGAACATCATTTGAGTGATGAGCACACAAAAAGCCCTGACTTCAGTATTATAAAATTCATCCATGTAATGAAAACACATATTCCCTTAATATTTTGAAATTAAAGAAAATAAACATATGGCTGATATGTTTAAGGAATAGAAAAGAAGACAATATGGATGGTTTTAGTGAGGGGGAGACCAGGAAAGATGAGGTTAGAGAAGTAGCAAGTATCTTTTATTAATTGATGGGCTTAAGAATTCCTAGACCACACAGGTAATATAAATGCATACTTTAAAATTATGTAAGAACAGGTTTATGATTTTGATTTTTAGGAAAGCTGTTGTGTTGTATTTTTTAATTCTATTTTATTTCCAATTGCCCTGCCTGAGTGGAGAAGCTTCTCTCACATCAACTGTTGCTGGTAGATGGATTTTCTAATCTAACCTTTCACTGAAGTTACAACACTTCGAGGGCTGAGAAACTTTCCTCGCATGTCAGTTCCAACTCTCCACCTTGCTCGAAACCAAGGCCTATTTTCCTGTCCCTATGTGGCCATTGAAACCTAAGCTCCTTTGTTCCTGAAGCTGAAAGTTCCATTAGAGTAGTCCCAATGTTATTTCACAATTACCACCCTCAGTTTCTTCTGTTTCTCATTCCCGAAGGCTCCTCGTACTTTCTTGACACTTGACATGTGCATTTAAAATAATATCTGTAATATTTTATTTAGCATTTCCAAGATACTTTTCAAGTAGTTCAGGTTATCACATTTCTGGCAACAAAAATCCAACAGCACTTTCTATGTACAAGTTACTAGGGAAACAGAGATAAATGATATATTTTCTCTACCTGAAAGAACTCACGTTCTAGAGGTAGATACAGAAACACCTAATTATGGTGAGTATGATCACCACGGTGATAAAGGTTAGTAAAAACTGCTGTGAAAATAGAATACAGGTAGATACTCATTCTGTGAGGCTGAAATGCAACAGATGATGGGAGCTCAGAAGACTGATAACAGGCTGCCATATGGAGGGAGAGAGCTTTTGTGTTCAAAAACTTAAAGCCATGAAGCCCATGCTTAGGAAAGAGTAACTAGACCTGTGTGGCCAAATAGAGGTAAAATATGGGTAAGAAGGTAAAATATGGGTAAAGGGAGGACATTAAAGAAGCATTTGCTTATTTTAAATTTTATCTCAATCTCTCCCTGAATGTCAGGTAGAAAGTTAAAGGAAACCAATTTTCCTTATAGACCAAAGTCTACCCACTATGGAATCCAAGATGTATATACCAGTATCTATAAGATTTCCCCATAACCATCAACTTGAACTATTGCTGAAAAAGACTTCCTGAGTTTTCCTACAAGAGTTTTAAGCCTTGTCTTCTAAAAAAAAAAAAAAAGTGTTGTTGATAAACAGATTCTCTCTAGGATACCCAAGCATCCTGATTTGCCCAGGACTAAGGGGGTACCAAGGACACAGGACTTCCAGTTTTTAAAATTGGGCAAGTACTGGACAAACAAAGAAGAGATGGTCACTTTAGATATCCCACTAGACTGTAAACCTCCACAAGAGTGACAGAATATTTAGAACATTGTCTGGCACAGAGTAGATGCTAAATACATATTTAATGAAAGAATATATTAGTGAATGAATACTTTTGCCAGATAAGAAAAAAATGAGAGAATCCATGAAATCTCCACATAAGGGAAAAATAGCCAAGTTCTCAGTTGGAACAGTACTTGGGCCAGCTGCTACTAGTAAAACAGGGCTACTGGAAGGGAAGCCAAAGACAAATAGGCCCCCAGAACTCAGAGAAAGTCAGAGAAAAATTGGGAGGCATTCCCCATGAACTAGTCATATTATTTGGAGAATGAACTGGCCTTTTCAAAGACTTTATGATGACAGCTCCTGCTAATTTTCTGGTGAAAAGGTGAAGCACGCATCCATGCCTTCTCTTCCAATTTTTCTAATTTTTGGTGAATTTTACGGCAATGGAAATGGAAACTATTGCAAAAGTTACTGTCTTCCTGTGTAATGTAAAGATTTAAGGATTGTCGTGTATTTTTCTCTTCCCAGACAACTTGCAATTTCTACAGCCTTATGACATGCTGTTAGGGACAGCACGTGCTGTTAGGATATGGGCACATTAAAACAGAGCAGGGTAAAGCAGAGAGACTTGGGAAATTTTGCCTGTGCCACAGGATACTCTTCCTAAGCTGTTTAGAGGAGGTGGTGCTATTTGAAGGGAGATGTTTCAAAATAGGGACTTGAGCCCTTGTGATAGAACATAGTCAATATGAAAGCTACACTTTTGATCCCACACTGTATTTCAAACATTTTATAATGGTGCAAAAGAGTCAAGGGAAATATGAAAAAGGAAAATAGGAGTCAGTTCAATCCCCTGTTATGCTGCCTGATGCGGAGGAGCCCTCCTTTCCTGGCTCAGCCGTTATTTTCCTTTTGGAAACAATGGTATCCACGCTAACAGCATTGCCAACTGGGACTTATTCCTGATTCTGAAAGCAGAGTCTAGTTTATGTGAATGGTTTTCTTAATTTTGATTTATATGAATATAATTCTGAAATAGTCAAAACAAATTTTTTTTAAAGTGTTGTAAAAAGGAAATCAAAATCTCAGCCCCGCCCCCAACTCCTTCTGCAAATGAGAAGGTAAAGGCTTCAGGCACCTGTGAAGAGCTGGCCCCACAGATCATTCATTACGGAAATTTCCTTGCTGACTTCCCATCAACAAGGACATGCAAATAGGTAACTATGTCTAGCACCTGAAACTAAAGCCTGTTGGATTCCATGCTAATAATGAATTATAAGTTTAGCTTTACAGGTAACAGAACTGAAGACCAGACAGAATCAGGCAGTCTTCCACATACTCAGGGCCATCTAGATAATTGATGCCTCCTTCAATCCCTTTTTCTTTTCTAACATTTCCCTTGTTTTATGTAAAGTGTAAATTTCCTGGACCTCACAAGAATGTAACCATTTTTCCTCATCACCCCTCTCCAGCCCCTCAAGAAAACAAAAACCACCACAGCTTGTCCAGGGTTTGGTTCAGGTTTTTTGGAATTGTAACATGATTATACTAAATTCACCTAACATGCATTCAGGAATCAATCTGAAAATTCCTGTGTGTGAATCACGATATTGTTTTTCAAGCTGATTGATGCTGAAGAGCAGAAAAGGAAGATTTATTGGTATAATTTAAGAACTTTTTAAGTCACTTAAAGAGACCAAATAAATCCTTTTCTCATTTATTTTTTTTTCTGAAAATTGTTCTGTTTTTATCATAAAAAACAAGGGAGATATCCAATTTTTTAAAATGTTAGAAATATATAACACATGAAAATGTGAGTTCTACAGCATGCTACATTCCAGAAATAACCCTGCACTTCCCATACAATAAAAAAGGGATGTGTTGCAAAATCCCTTGTGAGTTTGGAAAGGAAAACAGATCTAGTTAGAACTGAAATGGAAATAGTGTTTAATCAAGTGCAGATAGTGAAGGGATAAATTCAGCCTATGAACCATAACAGGGCAGCCTGACAGGCTGCATTTAATCCTATTACAAGTGAAGAAGGTACATGCTAAGCTGGAAATTATTGCAATTACCTACACTGCTGATTTACAGGACAGCCGAGAGAAAAGTAATGAAACCAATTTCTCTCTCATTGTACTGGAGGCTTTCTCAGGTCTTTGAGTGTAGAGAATGGTAGAAGATTACAGCAGAGGAATCTAATGCTAAAAAACACTACACAGACATTAAGAAATCTGATAAAAATAACCAGAGTAGAATAGGGAGAGGAGAACGAAGCTAAATATTTAAGAAGTCCTGTTCATGAAACTCTGTTCTATAAGAATTTCTTTAGGCCATCCATCTGTTCTGTTTAGCAACTTTTGCCCCCTCACCCCCTTTAGTTAATGGAACGTGCCACATTATACTAGAAGAGATGACTTGGTGGATGTTTTATAGCTCCCAACTTTCACCATAGTTCTCTCTGTGGATCTGAATTAGGAAGGTCATCTCTTTCTTATTTGGCTACCCTTATGTATTCTATAAATAGTCTTTGTCTTGTTGGGGGGAAATAATCTTCTGTCTTCTCTTTTCTAAAATTTTGTGAAATAAAATAAAATCTTAAGGTTCCTTGCACCCAGACTCCTCCTGGCCAAGGGGATGCCCTAAAACTCAGTTGCCTGCCATGAGGAGGGAGGTCAGACATGCCTCATCATGCCCCCTTCCCTTCTTAGAGACATCCTTTGTAACTCATTGCCAGGTCTAAGGCTATGCAATACAGACCTGCGGGTGCTCAATTTATACAACAAATATGTGCTGGGTGGCTTGTCTCTGATTAACAGACCTCCTTATCTTAAAACATTTCAAGCCTTTAGGCAAAGCTTCATGTCTTTAACCAATTACAAGTCAAAGAATCTTTAATCCCACCTATAACCTGTAAGGCGCCCTCTCAGTTTAGAGATGTCCCACCTTTTCAGGCCAAACCAATGTATGTCTTCCATGTATTGATTTATGACTTTACCTGTATCCCTGTCTGCCTAAAATGTATAAAACCAAACTGTAACTCCAACACAGCGAGTCCACTTGCTCCAGGCTTTTTGGGTGTGGCTTTGGGTCATGGTCCTCAAATTTGGCTCAGAATAAACCTCTTTCAATTATTTTACAGAGCTTGGCTTCTTTTCCATTGACATTTTTTTATATTTATATATGTTTATATATAAATATATTTACATTTATAATTAGATCTTTTTATATGTTTTAAAATAGTTCTCTTCCAGGTGGAAATTAAAAAGTACTACCTTTGTAAAATGAGTCTGGACTGGAGAGAAAACAAGTGGCTACGATGAGATAATTATCCACAGTTTCTATCTTCATCCTCCGCATCCTCAGGTACTTATCTCTGGGTCCTAATTCCTTCACTGGTCCTCATTACTCCTCTTTTAGAACTTCAAAATCTTACCTGTGACTTTCTAACTTAACCCCTCCAACCCCCACCACTCCTCTCCATATGTGATTGACTTTCCCAGCATTGATTCTTCTTCCCACTTCTCACATTGGCTCTCTGAATCTGCATCCGCACTCCTCCTTTATCTCTCTTTCCCTGCCCTCCTCCTCCTCCCCTTCACTTGATTTTGGAGAAATCCCTTTCAGTTTGGTAAGTGCTTTTCAGTTATGGCAACTGTCTCCTCCCACTGATATTCTTCTACAGGCTTTGCCTTGGATGTGCTGGGATAAGTATAGAATCATAAGTAGAGACAACTATTCTTGCCTGCTGACTTATGAAAATGTAACCAGCCCCCCACTGAACAAATTTCAATGACCCCTGTATAATGCTCTCCCTTAACTACTAGATTTTTTGAGTTGATTCCCAGAAATGATGGATTTTCTGCAAGACAAAGGAGCTGACATTTTGAAGGCCCCTAAGTAGAATTCCTGACACTGGGATTCACCATCCCCATAACCTGTCCCAATGCAGGTAGCCCCTTGTTAGTTACACCATGACTTGCCCCAAGGCAAGTGCCCCCTGCTGTAAAAGCCCAGGATCTCATTAGTCTGGAGAGACAGGTTTGAGGCAGCTTCTCCTGTTCTCCCAACATCTGTCATATTAGAAATTCCTTTCTTGCTTAGCAATCCTCCTTGTCTCAATAATTGGATCTTCGTGAGACAAGCAACTGGACCTAGACCAAACCCCCTCTTGCAGTTTTGACAACAAAAAATAAATCCATAAGAGAAAATTACTGCTTAAATCAAGAGTTCCTGAGTCACTGGAATGGGTGAAAAACCCCATCTCTTTTTACCAACCCTAAATTTACTGACTTTCACAATTATCCCACTTAGGAGAAATTGCTGCCAAAGTGTGACTATGGTTGGGTAGTTAGAGGAGGATGGATAATTTGCCTCTGTAGTTCTCTGTCTTATAAACCCCACTGAGGTCTAATTAGGATTGAATGTTGTACTCTAAGTGACTCATAGTTTGCTGAAGTAACCAACCCATAACTTACCAGTGCCCCATGCTGGCAGTTACAGAAGAAAGGCTCTCTTTGGAGATGGTTGTCCTTGGGGATTGGTAGCTCCCCTGTTCACTTAACTGGGGCCTTTATGTCACCATTTGCTTAGGAATCTGTTCAAGATCTCCCCAAGTTACCCAGGGACCAACCCTTTCTTCCTCACAAGTTCCTCAAGTGCTCTGGCCAAACAGGATTGAAAGAGCAGGTGAGGTGGGTTATTTTGTGGGTATCTATTGTTTTGCTATTTTTTATGTAGAGGTAAAGACTAAAGATTTTTCATCTCTTTCATTTTGATGGAGTATTTCTTTGGATTGCACCTGTCTAATCCATCTTGAGAAGCTTTATTAAGATCTGATTTAGCAATAATAGGAATTGAGGAAATTTGAAACTTAAATATAATAAGTACCTGTCATGACTGGTTAAAAAATATGACAGTGATGCCACAGTGCAGAGACATTTCCCACTAATCAGAGCATCTTCTTCCCTAACTTCTGCAGTCTAATTAAAAATCGGCCTCCACGGCAATTGTTTCACCGAATCTTCCTCATATAAGTCGTTCCATCTGAAGCTCTGAGATTCTAAAGCAGCTTTAGGCTGCCAAGGTCAAGGTGTGTTGCCATAGTCAGATCTCTCAAGCACTCAATCATCACTTCCTTGTTCACATACAATTATAAGTGGATTTCTAGCTAATTAGAAAAAGGCCGTTTAATCAAAAACTGTCTTATGCGTAGAGAGAGAAAAAGACACACTTTTTAAAATTGTAACGTATGTGAATTTCTATTTTCCAAATAGAGGAATACTTTGTGAAACTTGTTATGGGTGTTTAGACACAGGACAGAATCACTTTGTTTTTTTCTGGGTGAAATGGTTTTCTGACAGTCTCCCTTAGGTTCAGAGTCCCCCATTATGCTAATTTTATTTCAATTGCCTGGACAAAGACAAGGAGCCAAAGAGGGAGAGAGCCAGGCTCCCAAACTGTGCTTGGAATTGAGTTGGGTCAGGAATGGCAGCAGGTTCTAGGGAATGCTACAAAGGCGAGAAATAGAATAGCATCTCCATGGTAGAAGTGAGTAAAATCTAGAGCGAAATAGGTAGATGGAACAAACCACTGGTCTGAATGGGGGTGGAGAAAGGCAAGAGCTGGCCCACAAGACAAAGGGACTGTGGTTGGAGACAGTAGGACAGAGCAAGGGGGCTTGGAGAATAGATACTGGGCAGGGGTTGGCTCCATTTCAGGGGTGTCTGTGGCCACTCTTAGGAGCTAAGGGATCTTCTAAGTGTCCTGGGAAGATCAGCCTCTCCATTTTGACTCACAGCTTGAGATATGTTTAGGAGTGGAGTGAAGAACAGGAGGCTAATTCCAGCTTCTGGTCCCACGTGGGATGCTCAGTAGCATAACTGCCCTGAGGACACTGAGAGTCACCAAAAGCTGCAGAGAAACTCACAGCCAAGATGAGATTTGGGAAAAATGTAAAGTGGCGTGATGTTTGTCAGAGTTGTTCCCCCACAGTCCTCTTTATTCCCAAACGCGATGCCACTTGGAGGGGAGGGGACAACCCTGGGCAAATTCTTATCCTTTAGGTTAGTGGGTGTCAAAGTGTGGTCCCAGGACCCTGGGGATTCCTGAAACCCTTTCAGGAAGCCCACAAGGTGAAAACCGTTTCCTAGGAATACTAAGGTATTATTTGTCCTTTTCCCCTCTTATTTGCTCATGACTGTACAGTGGAGTTTTGCAGTGTGATATGGCAATAGACTGAATGCAGAAATAGATATGAGAATCTGGCTGTTTTCTAGCAAGCCATTTATTATTTGTAAAAATGTAAAACGATATTTCTCTTCTCACTATTGTTTTGGTTTGGACATTTAGGTGTTTTTTTTTTAATAAAGATACATTATTTATGTGAATGTGTGTTTACAATTCTTAGTTTTAAATAAATTTTTAAAAATATTTCTCAGTTTTAATTTCTGATATGGCTTATTACGTAAGTAAAAGCTTTGGAGGTCCTCAATAATTTTTATGAGTATGAAAGGCCCTGAGACCAAAAAGCTTGGGGAACACGGCTTTAGGTCTGTGCTTTCCGTTGCTCCCTGTTCTCACAGCAGGTGGAGTTGGCACCTGGTTCTGTGATACAGTGTTGAGAGCTCTGCATAGACTCCTCTTGAAATCTCTCCCCCATTAGCCTATCACTGGTGTCTGATTTACGGCCATTTGTAATTCTTCATTTGGATTAAGTGATGTACAGTGCAGAGGATGGTAAAAGACAAAACCTATTAAACCTGATCAGCAGTTAGCATCCTTACCTCTATCAGTACCTACATAATAACACATTAGTCAATAGATCGCAAACTTTAGAGAACATAAGAATAGATTACTCATCCCTTTGTTCTTTGTAATCAATTTGTGGAGGGTGTGGCTCACGAATCTGCTTTTTCACATGGTCTACAGGCTGTTGGAGGGCCATACTTTTTAATATAATGGCCTCTTTGCCTTGTTCGCCACATTATCACCATCTATAACAAAGTACATGATAAATAATAATGAGATTTCAATAGATATCTACTAAATGAAAGAGTGAAGGAGTAGCACTTCAGGTTCCTAGGGTAGAGAATTTCAGCAACTGTCTGGCGAGTCAGACTTCGGGAGGAAGGAAGGTTGTGGAGGTTTGGAGTCCAAGACAATTTGAAGGCATTGGGAGCCTTAACCAGGAAGGAGGAGGAGGACAGGAAACAGGTAAAGAAGAATTAGAACCAGCACTAGTGGCTGAGTCCTTACTGTAGGTGTGGCATTATGCTAACGGTTCACATAGGTCACCTGTCTTACTATTCATAACAACCTGCAGAGGGGAGTATTGTTATCTCCACTTTGCAGTGACAGATATTCTCCCTGCACCCCACCTCTTCTTTCTGGGCCACACGAGAAATACATAGAATGGATACTTGACTGGCATAAAAAAAAATTTTCTCTTTCTTCTTCACCCATCCTTTTCATCTGTCAGATGAGGAGGGGCTTCAGAGCAGGTGGGGGAATTTTGGAAACATCTCCCAAACATCCAATCTTTCACTTCCCCTGAGCTTGTGTGCTAGCTTCTGAGGCTAATCTGTGTATCACTGTTGCCACACCCATGGATTCCTGACATTGTAGTTTATCCACGGAGGGGAGTTGTTTCGCTCGTGTCTATTTGGAGGAACCTGGTCACTGGCACTGCTACAGGTGCCAGATGGGTGATCCCACAGGTCCCGTGTGGGCAGCGACTCATTTCTTACTACCTCTATTGCCTCAGTTTTGGCTCAAGCCTGTGCAAAGGAATCTTCTTTCTCTTCTTCAGATAGGGTTATCAGACTTAACAACAACAACAAACAAAACAATAATGCCCACTTACATTTGACTTTCAGATAAACAACATATATTTTTTTAGTATAGCTGTGTCCCATGTTTCTTTGTGTTAATTAGGACACATTTTTAAGTTGCTAAAGCAAAGAGACCAAAATATCACATTACAGTGATGGGTGGGCAGTTCAGGCAGGTCTGGTAGCTCAGCTCCAGGAGATAATTCTAAAATCCAGATTTTTTTCCTTTGTGCAGCTTCCCTTTCCTCTGGGTCACCACCTTGTCCACAGTCCAGCCCAGAGAAGGGTGAAAGAGTCAGTCCAGGGCAAGCACTTTATTTTTAAAAGTGGTACAGAAATTGCATCTTCCACGCAGGAGACACACCATCTAGGTATTAATACATACGATTGTCCTCTTTAATCTGTCAATGTAGTTAAATTAATTAATGTATTTTCCAGTGTAGGACCAATCTTGCATTCCTGTGATGAACTCAAATTAGTCATGATGCATTATGCTTTTTTTTTACATAGTCTAAATTTAGTTTGCTAATATTTTGTTAGGGCTCTTGCATTTATGTACGTGGGTGAGCATGGTCTCTACTTTTCCTTTCTCTTAGTACCTGTAACTAATTTTGGTTTCAAGGGATACCGGTCTCACAAAATGCATGGTAGAATAATTTTTCTTGTCTCACAAAGGGTTTGCAGAAGTTGGATTTATTTTTTTCTTGAAAATTTGGTACAACTCAGTGGCAAATCCTTTTGAGCAGTTTTTAAACAACTGATCTATTTTCTTTGATGTCGTATAACAGTTTACGTTTTTCTATTTAATACTGAGTCAGTTTGGGAAATTTGTATTTTTATAAGAATATGTCCACTTTATCCTAATTTATGATATAAAGACTTATAGTATTAACTTATTTTAAAATCTCTACTAAATTTTTAAAATTTATAATATTGTATGTGCCATTTCTCTCTCTCTCTTTCTTAATAAGCTTTGCCTGAGGTTTGTCAGTTTTACTAACGTTTTCAACATTTCAACTTTGTTTTTCTTGATCCTCTTTATTTTGGTTTAGTTCCCCTCCATCCCCCATTAATTATTGCCCTTCTTCTGTTTATTTTATACAATTTTTTTTTGGTTGATATTTTTCTAACTTCTGAAGTTGTATGCTTACTTACTGACATTCACCCTTCCTTCTTTTCTAATAAAAGCATGTAAGGTTATAAATTTCCTTGAATGTTGATTTAGCTACAGTTCAAAAGTTTTGATATAAAGTTCTTTATTTCCTTTCAGTTCTAAGTAAGTATTTTGTAATTTCTTTTATGATTTTCTCTTGCCCTTTGGATCATTTGGTTGTGTATTTTGGAATTTCCAAATTATGAAGGTTTAAAATATTTTTCTTCTTGTTATTAATGTATACTTCAGTTGGATTAAAAGCAAAGATTACTGGGTGCACGATACCAGATCTTTGGAATCTTTGCAGGTCAGTCTTGGCCCAAACTTTCACTTTATCATTCATTGATTTTTTTCAAAAACATGTCTCTGCTTCTTCTGGAAACATTTATCTTGAGAAATAAGAGCATTAATTCAAACTCCCGAGAAACAGTTGTGTGAAGTGCCTGGGCTGTACAAGAAGTCTCCCCCAGTATTCCATACTGTGCTGCCTTTCTCTTTCCAAGAGTTCCGCAGCAGCTAGCTAGCTCCGACACATCTGAGATCTAAGCGAGGTTCTGTTACCATCTTGGCCTGTCTACATGCTGAAGCACAGCCCTTCTAATACAACTTCTCACCTGACTGATTTCCATTCAGATTCTTCAGGGCAATTATTCCTGTCTATGCTGCTCAATCTCTGGTCACCACTAAAAACTGCAACTCCTTTGACACCCTTGCTTTCTCTTCCACCCCCATTACCCCCTTCTTCCTCTCATCCAGTCATTCCCCTTCCACTCTTACCATGATGGCCTCCTCAACCCCTGAATTCCTTTTAAACCTAAATGGTGAACCTCTCCAGAATCCTCTTGCTAATCCTTCTCACTCCCCTGAAACTGTAAAAAAAAAACTTAGGATCTGGCAACTAGAAGACTGTTCTTTTTCTCTTTGTAGCCTGCTCTCTCTCAATCCACCTGTTGATTACTCCCTCCTTCTTGAAAGAGCTGTTTATACTGACTGCCTCCATTCTTCACCTGCCAATCCCCTTTCAACCCCCTCTAGCAGAGCTTCTGTTCTCATTTGTCCCTGCAGAGATATAGGGGACATCCCTGACTGTGACCTGAGCAACACCTTCTATCCACAAATAGCCAAATTCTGCAGCTCAGGAGTAGGATTCTCCTGTATTTGTGCCCAGGTCCTGCCTCAATCTTCAGATCCATACCTGGAGATTGAGCTAACAGCAGTCTGCTTCTGGCAGCTCACATGAGAGTCCATGGACAGTTTATTTAAACATGCTTTGTTTCCAGAGATTTTTGTGAATCAGATCTATTCTCCACAAGCCATGCATACTCTTTCTTAAATGCAAATCTAATTATTTCTCTTAAGTACTTAAAACTTTGTAAAAGCTCCCTAAGGCTCCCAAGGTAAATTTCAGATTCCTTAGGAATGGTTTACAAGCCCTAAAACTTGCATCTAGTCAAGGCTTCTCTCTCAGATTCAACTCTTTAGAGGATTCATTGTTGCCACCCAACCAGGTTCATTTGCCTGCTTCCCAAGAGGAAACCAATATGCTGAGACAGTAGGATTTATGGCAGAGAAAGAGCTTATTCCACATAGTGCTAAGCAGGGACACAGGAGAAATTTCTCAAATCCGCCTCTCTGAGAATTTGGGAGACAGGGTTTTTAAAGACAGTTTGGCATAGGCAATTGAGTCTGCTAATTGGCTGTGTTCTGGGTAGAACCACAGGGTTACAGAAATTGTCTTCTTTGCTGACCAGGTTCCTGGGTGGGGGTCACAAGACCAGTTGAGTCAGTTCCTTGGTATGGGCCACTGGTCTGGAAGGGTCAGCCATTCCACTGGAATGTGGAACCTGGCAGATATCTCAGAAACTACACCTAGGTTTCAAAAAGATGATGTTATCTATGAAGAAATCTAAGAATCTTTAGAGAAGCAAACAGAGGGAGAGTAGCTAATTATTATCATTATTTTTAGCTAGGTCTGTGCCTTATTTTTAGCTAGGCCATTACCACAGTTCTTGCCTTGTACCCCTGTATCAAATTGTAAAGATGGTTTCATCATGGTTTTGCTCCATCCCTATTGAACCACCTGCAGTTCAAGTTCAGTGCTTGGCTTTTTCTTCTGGGCTTATATATGCTGGTCCCTCAGCCTGGAATGCCTCTCCTTACCTGCCCACCTGATTGTCTCCCACTAATGCTTCAGGTCTAGATTGAAATATCATTTCCTGTAGGAAGCTTTCCCTGACACCACACCCTTCCCTGCAGGTCTGGAATATGTGCCCGCCCTGTGTGTTCTGCAGGTACCTGGGTGCCCTATAAAAGTGTTCTTACTATACCGTATGAAAATTAAATGCACTTGTGCCTGTTACCCCACTGGACTCTAAGCTCTATGCAGGTGGTTCATTGTTGTTTCTTTTGAGTCAGACAATAAATACTTGATTAAAAGACATTATGTTCAAAATTCTATAGTTTAGTACAGACTGGAAAAGATTTGGTTTATCAGCATTAGTTATAAAAGAGTGAGAGTATTTTTGTTCCAGCTCTATTAGATTCAGTTTTTAATGACCTAACCATTGTGAACTTCAGTTCTGTACTCTTTAAGATAAGGAAAAATTTGATTTTCTCACGGGAATATTGAGAGAATTGAATGAAATAATGAGTATGAAATTGCTTTATAAAGTACAAAACATTGTGAAACAGGAAGGTGTTATTATTAAATACAATCAGACATTTATTCTGGTTGGCTAATTGACTGATTGCATTTAAACTAAAGATTATTTGCACTTAAGTGCTTAGAAAGCTAAATGTTTCTTGCTTTTTTTTTTTTCCTTCCAAAATTACTAATTAGGAAATGAAAGGTTTAACTCTTTACTTAAGGGAATCTCAGGCATCATAGTAAAGTTTGTTTTGTTTTTCAGTAGGCAGAATGGATCATAGGGTGAAGGCTGGAAAATTGATTATAACTAGTAGAGCCTGACACTAGAAACTTCTAGAGAGAGAAGACACTCTTTTCTTTCCAGGCTACTTCAAGGTAACAAATGGGCTTGTTCTGCCCAGCACTAATGGTTCTACTTGAGAGCTCTGTCAATCTTTCTCTGGCTGAGTAGGGAGTCATTTCTCTCATGTCTTCTAACTGCAACCTATCTGTTGTTTTTCCCCTTCACTCTCACTCGCCAGAGTCGTTGTCAAATAGCAGGGTGGCCCAGGGACATGACGGTCCTGTACTTCTATTCTCACTCATTCATTGACCATTGAATATGTAGGACACCAGAATACACCACCCTGAAATATGCCTCTTTGGCATAATTATTATTATGAGCTGATTATTTTGAGAAACAGCAGACACAGGAGAAGCTCTGAAAACAGATCAGACATTACCCTTTTCTAGGAAAATTTACATTTATAAAGGAAATCGCCATTTGTAAGGGTATCTCCTTCTAAGTACCAGGAAGAGAAAGATGACTAAATCACAAGAAAGTCTTATCAAGGAGAAGACTTAAGCCTGCATAACAAATCTTATTCTTGTTTGCCTTGCTTTTCCTGGTCCCCTTCCCATAACTGGCCACCTCAACATCCTTCTTTCTTTGTTTCAGTGGATGATAGTATTTAAGCCTGAATTCTAAAACCACCTATTCGAGATATGATGCATACATGTTAATAAACTTTTGTTTTTCTCTCGTTAATGTTAATCTCTTTTGTTACAGGGATCTGTCCCAGCTGAGAACTCAGAAGGGTAGAGAGAATGTTATTTATCCTCCTCTACAGTGTTTTTATTATCATATTAATTATTATTATTAATGATTTTATTCTAATATTGTTTTTCAGTGAGGATCTTGTACTCATGTCTTAGAAAACTGCAAAGTAATTTTGCCAAATTCTCTTTTTCCTGAACAATCCTTCTCCTATTTTTTTCTTTGCATTGGTATGTCAATTTCTTTCCCAAGTGCGCCAGTAAAGATGGAAATATTAAATTAGTTTTTAAAAAGGCATATTTACATAGCTCTGAAGAAAAGTACCAGTATCCCAGATCAGCACAGAAATTTAAGAAGAAAATAACAAAGCCACTGCTTTTATCCACCGTGATGATAAGGAAATTGTAATGGATTTTCTAGCAATAGAATAGGAAAATATCCTGAATACAATAGGGTCCCATAGCCATGCAAGTCACTGTCATGTCCATTTAACTATTCCATAAGATCCTCATAACCCTTATGGAATCAGGAACAGGAAAACAAGAGGAGCCTACAAGACAGGCATTGTTCATGACCTACTGTCCTGGTTAGGAAGAGATTCACGCCTTGTCTTTATCCTGCCCTTTATTCTGTTAGGTAGATAGCAAGGGATTCTGAGTCTCCTAGGGACGAAAGTGGGTGTTGTTGCCTTGGTGCAATTGCCCTATCTGGGAAGAAGGACAAGGGTGGAGCTTCAGGCCCCCATCTTGGTCCTGCTGCACCCTAATCCTCTCCTGGGGGACTGCCATACCTGGGGGAGGAGGGAATACCCTTTGAATTGGCCAATCATAGCTTACAAGCCAGATGCAAAAGAATGCAAAGGACTCTCTAGCCCATGGGCCAAGCTGCATAGGTACCATAGAGTCCAGAAATTGACCTTGAACAATGCACATGAATAGTAATGCAACTCCCAACTGTCCAATCAAAGTAGTTCCATGGTGATGTCTGAGCCACTAGGGAGGTCCCAATCTGGGCACTATAAAGCAAGTTGCAGACCATAAGTGAACTCTTTTTGCCCTTCCTTTTGCTCTCCCTTTGCTGCAACAATGGTTATGGTCATCATCTGTGGAGTATATATCATGCTCTGTAAACCTATATCTTGTTCTTGCCCTATAATCTTATCTTTCTTTCCTTAATAAACCTCATTGTTACGCTTGCCTTAATTTGGTGTATCTGGTCATTCTTCCACCATGAGCGCTCTAAGAACTGACATTTCAGACTAAAACCTGACAATTCTGTCCCCTCCTTCATTCTATCCTCTACAACAGTTAGACAAGGAAAGCACTGCAGTACCCTGGCTCTGATGCTGAATACCATTCACATTGGATTTGTCACAAAACTGCATTTTAAACATTTATAAACCTCAATTTTATTTCTAAACCAATTTTCTGACATACAAACTATTTACTCACAAAATGTACAAAAAAAATGAAAGCTTAAGTGAATAAAAATTAGAAAGGAAAAGGAAAAGCCTCACCATGTTACAAACTAATTAGGTTTACTCATAGCTGTCATGTTTCTATGTCAACCTTAGATATATTCAAGCAATTTTCACAATAAAATTGTCTATCACAATATCTATCTTAGAATAAGTTTTACAATAGACTTTATCAATTTTAATATTCTATCTCCAAGTATATTTCTATGTTTGTTCAGAAGAGTTTTGAAGACCTTGTCACACAGTGGATTTTTTTCCCTCTTACAGGTATACTTGCTAATATGGAATAAATAAGATGTATTTCATCACCTTCAAATTGATTTTTTTTCCTTTTAGAGGGTGTTGAGTGCAATATAGCAAAATATGTTATAAGGGATTTCAGGTTTTGACGCAAATTATAAAATGTAAATTCAAAATGTAGGGTGAAGGAAAAGCTTCCCATCCACCCTCTGAAAGTTTACTGAAATGAGCCGACAGTAGATAGATTAACAGGAGAAAAGACATGCAATTTTATTAACAAGCATGGAGGAAAATCACAGGGAAGTGATTACCTTATAGCCAATGAGATTCAGAAACTTACATACCCCTCTCCACAGGGGAGAGGGAGAGGGAGGTATAGGCAGTTTAGAGGGGTAGTAAATGATTTTTAGGGGAAACGAGTGGGTCCCAAGAGCAGACAATGGTTTGATTCGCTTTGGAAACTGAATGAGCCCAAAGAATAGACAATGGCCTGGCACGAAGTTCCTCTGAGCTCTGGGGACGGGGACGTAGTGACAAATTTCAGAACGGTGAGGGGCAGAACGTCACTGCAAACAGGTTGTCTCACTATGTAGATGAAGCCTTGCAGGTTTGGGAGCTGTTGGATGAAGTCTGTTGGATGTGGTGGCAACATTTAGTCTTTCATCCCTTTTCTCTCAGGTTAATTTTTCCTGGTTTATTTGATGCAATTCTTAGGGAGGAGGTTTTAAGACAACTTCTTCTTTTGGAAGCAGTTTCCTCAGTCAGATAAAAGAACTCCCAGAGAGAGTCTCTCCCTGCCCCTGGAGTGGGGAACAGAAACAAAAGACAGTTAGAAAGCCCTTGGTTCTGGGCTTTTCATTTGTTTCCTTTCATTCAAAAGTGCTCAGCACACCCAAGCATCATGCTTTGGGGTACTGTTCTTCAAGCCCCAACAGAAGTTGTCAGTCTCCTCCTTGCTTTACCTGAGATGTTCTTATTCCATGTGGGCTCTAGGTTTCCAGGATTTGCTTGCACTTACGATTCTTTTAAAGGAGCCTCTTTCCTAGAAAATAGACACACTCAGCCCTTACCGGTGAAAAGCTGAAGGCACGTCATGTGCTGCCGTAGACTCCCTCCTTGGGGGCTCTGCAAGGCAGCGGTCACCTAAGGTGCGGTACTTACTGTGAACACTGCAGGCTGTTTTGGGGTCTCTCTCTGCCAAAACAGAGTGGGTCTGATGAGACTGATGACACCCCTGTGTTGTGGGGTGGGGAGCATATTCACGTGCCGCCACACGCCCTCGCTGCTGGGGGCGCTGATCCCCCACCCTTACCTTTGCAGCCACTGATAAGGAGACGGTTCAGAATTCCTGTTGGTAAATCCCCACACCTGGTGTAGAATCAAAAGAATTATTTTTCTCTGTATGTGACTGGTTTACCCCACTGGAGAGAGAGAGAGAAACATTTCTCATTCTGTGACAAAATAGTAAATAGGAAGTTTCAACAGGAACATCCAGACACAATAGCTATGAAATTGCAAAACGAAGTGCCAGGCCAGAATGTAGGTTTTCAAAGAATGATATGAGAACTCTAGAAACCTCTCATCCTACAAGAGGGAGATGAAAAGGTTGAGAGAGAGCAAAACAGAAGAACGTCTTGGAAGGCAATTTATTAGATAAGAGAGCCGTGGGGAGTGGAGAGGGCACTGCCACTTAGTTCAAGCATGGTGACGTGACAGGCATGGCATGAAGGCCATTGGAAAAGCTTGATAAATGTTCCCTTCAGTTAGTGACGTAGAGGATTGGTGCCTATCTCCTATTTGCCCACGGCAGCTGAGTAAAGTACTCGCAAAGTAACTGAATTCTCCTGAGTTTGTGGGTGAAGGGCACGTGCATCCCAGGGAGCAGAGTTGGAAGCAGCAGTAGGAAGTTAAGCCCAGGATCTGTTTAGAAAGCATTTCGTATGCGGTGCAGGTGCCAGGGCATGAGGACCCCAGAAGTAAGAGGAATGGGTTTCCCTGCAAGGATGATGCTGAGTGGATAGAGGAGTGACCAGCTGCAAGAGAGGCTCAGCTGAAATCAAAGGAATTGCAGTCAGAAAGGCCCAGCACCTAAGGAGCTTGGGATGTGCCCATGGAAAGCCATAGCCAGAAATGAAAAAGCGAGAAGTAGCCCACCTTGCATTTGAGGGCAGGCATCTGTCCGTGGACGGGATGGGCTGGAGAGGTCTTACTTTTGCATGAAGGTTGAAGTGTGGATTGTGTTGGAATGAAGACTTAATTTCTGAATGAAAAGTGCTTTCTGTGATTGAAGCGTGCTAATGACTTTTGTTACATAAGAGTTATATCAGAGAAGTCATTGGATGGTATCAGTTTCTATCCAAAGTACAGGGGAAGAACAACCACTGCTAGCAGGTTTAAAGGGGGAATGGGGAATAAAATAAACGTGCTTTAATACTTTTACTCCAGGAATCCACTATATATATACATATATATATATATATATATATTTTTTTTTTTCTGAAACCATCTAGGATTCTCTTCCTTGTGTCTTAATGCCTCAAGGAGGCAGGGGCATGTGTTTCTAGCCTTTTTGAGAACCTGCCCTGAGCAAGACAGAATCATAAGGTACGTAAACAAGGCCCAGAGACAGCAGAGCCCAGACCTCTCTCAGTAAGCGGTGTCTGTGCCCAAGAGCAGAAGGCACAGGAAGGTCTTGACGTAGGTCCAGAATTAGCTGTTACTGGTCAGCGGGCATCTGAGGAAGAGTAACAGGGACTTTTTTTAATGACCTCTAAGAACTACATGACTATGGATGAAATCTGAGTACACCCTCTGAATCTCTGAAAAAATACTCTTTCCTGTAAGATGGTATTTCACTCAGATGAGTTCCTAGTTTTTTCCCTTTTCTTCCCTTTTCATTTCTTCCCCTTCCTTTTCTTCCCTTCCCTTCTCTTTTTTCCCGTTCTCTTTCCTTTTTTGCTTCCCAATTTAGCGTCTAAATGAGCATAGCCAGGGTTAGAAGTCAAAGGTGAGGTAGAAAAATGACGGGGAACTAATCACTTCAGAACTTATTTTCTTTTCAACGAGGCTAAAGGCCTATGCATTTTTTTGTGCCATGCCTATGACAGGAACTTCGTTTTTAATGTTAATAATGAAATCCTTGTAAATATTTTGTGACAGAAGACTTTTGAAGAGAACTTGTGGGCCTTGTCTCCAACTATGGGAGCTCTAGCTCATCGAACGACACCAGGAGGAAACTTCTCCTAAAGGCACGGCCACCCTGAGATCACATGGCAAGAACCTCAGGTGCTCCTTAGCCCAGCCCAGGACACTGGAGCAGGTGCCACTACGGGAGGCTGCTGTATAGTAGGTCGTTAAAACTTTAGGTACCAGATGTGTCAAATTCTGGCTCCACAGCACACTGCTACAATTTATACACACTCTCTGTCCCTCACTTTCCTCATCTGAAAAATGGGCCGGTAGCAGTACCTCCTAATGATTGTTAAGAGGTTTAAATGAAAAATGCATTTAGAATGCTCTGGCAAGGGGTACTCCAAAAACGTTCTCTTATCATTATTTTGTGACATTTTATCTCTCGATCAGGAGAGGTAAGGGAGAAGGAACTGCCTGCTGGATTTTGAACAAAATTGAACCCTAAGGGAAGAATGAGAAAAGGAGAAATTCTAGGATTCTTTCCAGAGTCAAGTGGACTACAGGGGTTGGTGTCTCTTGCTGAAGGGAGAGCCGAATGAAGTCACAGATGCCTGCAGGAGACAGCTTGGGGATTTCACAAAAAGGACAGTATTTTTGTCAGCCCAGTGAGTGGGGGATTTTTGAACTTGCCTGCGGTCTTCCCAGGCAAGGGGAATTCTGGGGCCGGTCTAATGTGTGATCTTCATATCTTAGATTCAGTTTAGAAATATTTTTTATGTATTTGTTATACTTTTCTTTTGCAAGAGGGCTAATCTGCTGCTCTGGTCCATGAGATGGAAATGACACTTTCTCTGAAGCATGGTTAGCAGCTCTAGGTGCTTTTTGTTTAGTCTGTGACTCTGTGGTGCAAGCACTGACTGATGGATGTTACTAGAACAGACTGGAGGAAGGAACAGCTGGGTCCACTGTCGGATTTCAGAGTAGAGGAGAAACGAAGGTTCGGATCTGGCCATATCTGTTTGGATTCATTCAGAGCAGCCAGATTGGAGCTGCTGAAGGACAGAGATTTATAACTCTATCTTCTCCTCACAGTGCCCGCAGGCTCTCCACTCAGTAAATATTTGCTGTACAAATGAGGAATTCAGAAAAGAAGAATGAAATGGAGTGGGGATAGGGGGCAGACCAGGAAGATTTCAGGTCACGGGGACAGAGAGAAGGAAAGGGAAGCCGTGTAGGATGAGGAAGGTGTCCATGTTGAATGGAGGAAGATGCTGCATCCTCGCGCTGAGGGCCAAGCAAGTTCTCAGGGGTCTGGAGAGGAAGAATGTCAGGGAAAGTCATGGGAAGGAGAAGACAAAGGGGAGAAGGAAAACAACTCCATTCGAGGGTGAGAGCGTTTCCCCGGGGTGAGAAAGGAGTAATAAAGTCCACACAAAGATCTGTGGAGCAGCCTTAGAAGTGGGAGCACATGTGCTCACCCCAGACAGAGGCAGTGAAGCATGTGAAGACATCTGGGAGAGAATTAGAGACAAAACGGGGAGGAAGGGATTAACATTAATATTAATTAATATTAATATATTAATAGTAGTGTTTGTGTTTATTTTGTAATGTCAGTGAGAGTTAGTGAAATAGGAAACTATTTTCCTCGTTCCCTTCCTTTCTTCCCTCCTTTTTCTCTTCCTTCCTTTTTTTTGGCGGGAGGGCATTTATAAGATTCATTTTAACTACATAACATAGAAATTTTGCTTTTTCTCGTAGCCTATGAGCTCCTCCAGCCATGTGTGTGAAATGACTTTAAGGAATATAAACGCAGATCTAAAGGGTGATTACTAAGCCAGGTCTAAGACCGAGAACCTCCTCATCTCTCACCAGCTCTCAGGGAAGAGGTGTCTTGGGTTGAGTTCACAGTGACCAGAGGAGAGTCAAATATAAAGTGTTTTTTTTTTCACTTTCACTGCAAAAACTACTTCAGAGTGAAATTGAAAAACAAAGCTGAACTCCAAAAAGACCTCTGGGTGCAATATTAGCAGCGTGATGGTTTATGGAAATACTTTGGGGCAGCTGCATTCTGGCCAGCTGCCGAATCCAAGCGTCTCCCCCTTGGGTCTGTGACTCAGCCCGACTAAACTAATTTGCTCTGAGCACAAGGCGCACCCTATTCACATCAAAAGAATATACTTAAGTAGATATAGTGCAGCCTTCCCCTGTGGTCAGTTTTGCTTTGCTGTAGACTGAAGCTTGGTGGCCATCTGGAAAGATGTCCTAACTTCACCGTTGAGCCAATAAAGCTGGAATAATGTGAAATGACATACGCTTTTAAGTCAGTCCACTGGAAAGTGGGAGGCCGTGGTGGGGGGGGAGTGTAGCGGCAGGAAAGTGGCAGTGGAACACTGAAAATGCAGTCCCAGCCAGGCCAGGCCCTTAATTGAGTCCTACAAATGGGGTTGCTCCTGAGTGGAACAGTGTGCTGGTTGGTGAGACGCAGGTTCTAATCCCTGGCTTGGTTCCTTAGTAACTTGGACTAATTATTTAACCTCTCTGAACCAATTTCCTCATGAATAAAACGAGGATAATAATACCAACCTCCCTGGGTTTTTCCAAGGGTTAAATAAAACGCATGTGTTTAGCTTATAGTGGTTTTCAATTCTGGCTGCACATGGGAATTAACTAATGCTATGGCTTGAATGTGTCCCCCAGAGTCCGTGTATTGGAAGCTTAATCTTCAAAGCAACAGTGTTAAGAGACGGGATCTTTAAGAAGTGATTAGGTCATGAGGGCTTTGCCCTCATGAAGGGATTAATTCCGTTACCTTGGGAGCCGGTTAGATATCTTGTCTCGGGATAACTCAGGGAGTGTGTTCCTGTTCTCATGTGTGCTCTCAGTCAAAAGGCCGCACTTAAGGACCTAAAAGGCCACATTGTCTTGGGCAAAATAGCACCTACTGCCGGTTCAGGACAGACAAACAATAGCCTCAGCCCATGCCTGGAGCTGGGCTGGTGTGGGGACTGGATAGCGATGTGTAGCGATGCGCTGATACTTGGTCGCCTCTCCAGAGGTGAGGCACTCATCTTCTAGCTCACAGCTGAGTCTCTCTGCAGAGCCTCCCTCAACTGAAGCTACCCTCTGTCTCAGAATCCTCTTCCTGGAGAATCCAACGAGGCTGCAGTTTGATCTGCTAGCTCTGAACAAAACCCTTCACCACCTCCATTTCTTGGGCCTGGTGATCACAAATTAGGGCAATAGCTATTGGATAAAGGAAGTCAGAAGTGTAGAGAATTCTCTGAGAGGCTGAAGAAGGGTTGCCTGGTGATTTAGGCACAAACAAAAAGTTCTGGAGCTGAGACCAACACCAGAGACTGAGTGGTGGCATATTTTCTATTAATAAATTCACATTCCATGTTTCCAAAGAGAGACACAAGCCAAGGGAAGGGCCTCCAATAGACCAATGAAGCCGCAATAAACTGACTATAATTATCTCAACTCTCTGAACAAGAAGTAGAGAGAGAAAGAGAGAGGGAAAGGGAGGCCAAATTCTAACTCTGATTGGTCAAATTAGTCTCCTTTTACTTCTGATTCAATAGTTTATGTTTGCCCTGAACTGTGGGTTTGAAAATGGTTCTATAGTAGTACATTGTTCAGTAGAAGCTACAAATATACAAATTCAAAATTAGACGTTTTGTTAAGCTAATGAGTCTTTTTTCAACTCCTTGCATTATTCTTTTTAGAGGAAAAATGTATTTCAATACAGAGAAATAAGTCTGAGTGTAGTTAACTAAAGATTGTTCCTTTTTATAGGAGCAATTATAGATGCCAAATGGTTCTATAAATTCATAAATCCAAAAACCACCAAAATGGAGAAGTCACCAACCTCAGATAAATGTATACACATTTATCTATATAGAGTATTAGGTGGGATTACCTCTCACCTGCGTTTTTGCAGGTGGTACTATCAGAAAGAAATGGGATTGAGGATTTTACACCAAAGCCCTTTACTTAAAAGGGCACTGCTGGAACAGGCTGGTTATAACAAGTGTTACATAATTACCAAATTGGGATAGGCCTGTGAAGCTCCACTCCAAGGTGCTATGTGTAGATCAGCTGCCCACTCCAGTAACTGGGTTTCCATGGCTACAATACCTCTTCTAAACAATACCTAAAAAGATGCTTATCACAAGACTCTAAATGAATATTCAGGAAAGTATATTCTGAGTATGACTAAGCTTATGTTGCACATTTGGCTGTATACTTTACTAAATAGTAAATTTAAAAATGTACAAATAAATGGATAAAGCTATACTACATTTTTGGGGTTATCTGCTGTAAGTTGTTTTCCTTTGGTATAATAAAACACTTCACTGAGAGAAGCTAAATGAAATTTCTCAGTGTTTTATTTTTTCTTTTAAATTTAGCTTTGAGGCATAATTTAAATACAAAATATGCACCCATTTTAAGAGTACAGTGCAATGAGTTTTGAGAAAATGTATACACTATGTAACCATCACCTAAAAAAGTTCCCAATTGTCTCTTTGCAGTCAACGCTCTCCCACTCCCAGCCCCAGGCAACCACCACTTTACTTTTTTTCACCATAGGATTATATAGCATTTCTTAATCACTTGCTTAGATTTCATCCAAATAGGATTGTATAACATGCAATCATTTGTATCTGGCTTTCTTTGCTCAGCATAATGTTTTTGAGATTCATCCATATTGCTATGTTTATCAGTAGTTGGTTCATTTTACTTGCTAAGAGGTATCCCATTGTTTGAATATACCACATTTTGTTTGTACATTCATATATTGATGCCCATTTGGGTTTTTACCAGGTTTTGGCTAACATTAATAAATTTGTTATTTTAAATCTTTATGTGCACACATTTTAAAAATTATTTTTAAACATTTATTTTTGAATACTTTTAGATGTGTAGGAAAGTTGCAATGATAATACAGAGTTTGCCTACACCCTCAAGTCACCTTCCCATGCTGTTAACATCTTACATAATCATGGTACATTTGTTAATACTAAGCAATTAACATTGGTATAGTACTATTAATTAGACTTTATTGAGATTTTACCAGTTTTTGTTTTTTTTTTTGATTGATGCCCTTTTTCTGTTCCAGGATCCAATCTAAGATATCACATTGCATTTAGTTGTCATGTCTTCCTCAGTCTCCTGCAATCTGTAACAGTTTCTCAGTCTTTCTTATATTTCAAGATGGTTTTGAAGAGTACTGGTCAGATATTTTATAGAATGTCTCTCAATTCGGGGACATTGATGTTTTCTTATGATTAGCTGGGATTGTGGGTTTTGTGAAGAATGCCAGAGAGGCAAAGTGCCTTCTCCTAGCATCATATTAGGCGTACATAATATCACCATGGCATCACTGGGGAGCTTAATCTTGATAAATTGGTGTCTGCCAGATTTCCCCACTGAATAGTTAATATTTTTCTCCCTCGGTACTTCCAAAACAGGTCTCATAGGGTTAAAGTGATGTGTACTTTCTGGAGGTTCTAGAGGAGAATCTGTTTTCTTGACTTTGCAGCTTCTAGAGGCCACCTGCATTTCTTAGCTCATGGCCCCCTTCCATCTTCAAAGGCAGCAATGGCCAGTTGCATCTTTATCAAACTGCTTCACTCTAACACTGACATTCCTGTCTCTCTTTTCCACTTATACGGACGCTTGTGATTGCATTGAGTCTACCCAGAAAATCCACAGTAATCTTCCCTTCTCAGGGTCAGCTGATTAGCAACCTTAATCTCATTAGCGAATTTTATTCCCCTTTGCCATATAATGTGACATATTTAAAAGTCCTGGGGATTAAGATATGGATGTCTACGGATGGCCGTTATTTTGTCTATCACAGGTCATAATCCAGCCCTCCAATACATTATAATCCATTACATTATTTATTTTGCTGCTCAAATTATTTCAGCTTTGCCTCTTTCAAGTTGGTTTCTGTGTCCTTTTGATGTATCCTCATCATTTTTAAAAATCTAATTTCTGATTTTCTGATGTGACAAGATGCTCCAGGTCTATCTTTTATTTTCCCTATCCCAACTTGGGAATCAGCCATTTCGCCAAGGAGTCCTAGGAGTTCTGGTTCCTTTTATTGAAGAATAATATGGGTGTTGGGTGTGCTTGTTACCACAGAGGTGTTACTATTTCTAAACCCTCCCAATAGAAAGAGCTGGGGAACACACACACACACACATTTATACAGTAACCCATGTGTACGCACATATCTATAATTATTTCTGCATCTAGCTGTATACAAATATTAAAATAAAAATGTATTCATATTGATTTCTCCAACTCTAATTCAATACTACAGGATTTGCTCAAGGCTTAACCCCTTGTTTATTGTAACCTTTCTCTCTAACAGTGAGAAATCTGGCTCCCATTATCTACAATTTATTTACTTATTTTTTCAGCCCTAGTATGCATGTAAAGTAATTTCAGAATCACTAACCCAAATCTCCGTGAGAAACAAATTTATCAACTAGAGTAGTGATAGTTCTTTTGTCTTTAGCTATATAATTTCCAGACAAAATGCCTTATCCAAAGTTACCTAAGTCAGATCTTCCTCTCCTACTTCCTTCAGTGAGGTTATATCATATATCCGTAGTATAGTTAGATTCATTTTTCACTGTCTGCATTCCATCCCCTGCTTTCTTGGCTGATTTTTAAGAATTTGCATACAATAGTTTGCTCTTTTTAATGTATAATTATAGGGATTGTAACAAATCTATAAAGTCATGTATTCATCACGCCAGTACTGTATGGAACAGTCCCTCCACCATAAAACATCCTTCACAGTAGTCTATCATTCCTTCCTTTTTCTAACCTCGGACAAACACTGACTGATGTTTCCATACTTATAGTTTTACCTTTTTAGGAATTTCATATAAATGGAATTATATAATATATAGCCTTTGAATCTAGCTTCTTTCTCATATCAAAATACATTTAAGGTCCATATATTTTATTGTGTGAACCAATAGCTCATTCCTTTTAATATTCCTGAGTAATATTCAATTGTTTGGTTACCTTAATTTGTCTATTCATTCATTTACTTAAAGGACTTCTAGATTGTTTCCAGTTTGGGGTGATTATGAATAAATCTGCTATAAACATTTGAATACAAGTTGTGTGTGCATGTACATGTGTGTGTGTTTGTGAATATGGGTTTTCAATTCACTTGCATAAATACCTAGGAGCATGATTGCTGGATTGTATGACAAGTGTATATTTAACTTTATAAACACTGCCAAACTGTCTGCTGCCAAAGTGACTGCACCATTTTGAATTTTTGCCTGAAATGAATGAGCATTTTTGATGCTTCACATGCTTGTCAACATTTGGTATTATCAGCTTTTGAAAACTTATTTTTCAATTTTAATAGGTGTGTAGTGGTATCTCATTTTGGTTTTAATTTGCATTTTCCTAATGACAACTGATGTATAGCATCTTTTTATATGCTTTCTTTTCCATCTTCATATATTCTTTTTTTTTTTTTTTTTCGAGACAGAGTCAGCCTAGCTCACAGCAACCTCAAACTCTTGGCCTCAAGTGATCCTTCTGCCTCAGCCTTCCAAGCATCTGGGACTACAGGCACGCACCACCATGCCTGGCTAATTTTTTCTATATATATATTTCAGTTGTCCAGCTAATTTCTTTCTATTTTTAGTAGAGATGGTGTCTTGCTCTTGCTTATGCTGGACTCGAACTCCAGAGCTCAAGCCATCCGCTCGCCTCGGCCTCCTACAGTGCTAGGATTGCAGGCATGAGCCACCATGCCCGGTCCATTTTCTACATTTTGTGGTGAAGTCTCTGTTTATCTTTTTTACCACCTTTTAGTTGGGTTGTTTTCTTATTATTGAGCTATAAGAGTTTTTCATATATTCTGTATACAACTCCTTTATAACATATGTGATTTGCAAATATTTCTCCCAGTCTGTGGCTTGTCCTTTAATTTTCTTAACAGAGTCTTTTGCAGAACAAAAGTTATCCATTTTAACAAGGCACAATTGATGAATATTTTTCGATGTTGAACATGCTTTCAGTGTCATATCTAAAAATTCATAGCTACACCAAAAGTCACACAGGTTTTCTGCAGTTTTCTTCTTCTACAAATTTTATAATTTAAGTTTACATTTTGGTCTATGATCCATTTTAAATTAATTTTTGTATAAATTGTGAAGTATATGTCAAGGTTTGTTTATTTAATTTTTTATGTGTGGTTTTCAAGTTGTTCCAGTTGCTGAAAGGACTATGCTTTCTCCATTGTATTGCCTTTAATCCTTGGTCAAAAATCAGTTGACTACTTTCATGTGGGTCTATTTCTGTGCTCTAGTATTTTGTTCCATTCATCTATACATCTACCTTTTTGCTAATATCACACTGTTTTGATTAAAGTAGCTTTATAGTAAGTCTTGAAATTGGGCAGTGTAACTTCTCCAGTTGTGTTCTTTTTCAACATTATTTTGGCTAGTAGAGTTCTTTTACCTTGCTGTGTAAATTTTAGAATCAGCTTGTTGATATCTACAAATTCTTCCTGGACATTTTGTTGGGATTATGTTGAATCAATAGAAAATTAGGGACTTATCCCGGGTTTCTGGCCTGAGTAACTGAAATAAGAGATAAAGTATAGGTCTGTAGAGAGGAAATGAGGTAGCTTAACCATGTTGAACTAATGGCCCTTGTGGTACACCTAGGGAGAAAGATGTTCAGCAAAAAGTTGAATATTTGATGATGTCTCAATGTGGTCTTCCCTTTTAAACTTACAATAATGGTCACTCTATCAATGAAAGGTGTCTATTCTAAGGGCATATCTTGCTTTTAGAAATGTAGTTACATAAGGTAGAATAACATAGGGACTTAAAGATGCATTGCAGTAGATGACTTCCCTCCCAGCAATTACACAGTAATACTTCTCTCTCTCTACTACCTTTTCCCCTCATCTTTTGCCCAGACACTGATACCTCTCTGGGAAGTGTCCTCTCAGTCTTAACATGGCCTGGTCAACCTTCCCTGTGCCCAGACTATGGGACACCCAGAAGTAAGGTCTTTCCCTTATCTGAGCCCAGATCTCAGTCGATTATTGGGCAGCTTGCCCCTCAATTCCTTACCCTGATTGAATTAAATCTTACCTTACCTCCTCACTTTTCTAGGAAGATTTGATTCAAAGTCATTTTGTCTCCAAAGATTGAACATGTCTATATTCTCCTTAATAGAGCTAGGATGACTTGGTAAAGATGCAAACCTGATCATGTCACTCTTCTGATCAAAAACTTTTTAATGGCCCCCATTTCCCACTGGATGGAGTCCAAATTTTTCAACCTTATGTATCAGATGCTTTGTGAGAATCTCTTTGCTTTCCCTCCAGCTTCATCTGTCATTAATGACATGCTGTGATCCAGTAAAATAAATTTTTTCTAACTTCACGAGATTGTAGTAAGTGCTATTCCTAAGGGCTCTCAGAGTCTCTGGGCTTGCCCCATTGGAGCACATCTCTGAGTTGTGATTTTCTGTTCATTTTTCTGCACTGTATGTTCCCTATGGGCAGAGGCAGTATCTTGTTCTCTGATATATCCTTAGGGTCACAGTGCCTGGAGCAGAAATAGTTTTTGAATTAAAAAAAAATGAATGGTTGAATTGATGAATGAATAAAGGTATCACTGTTTTTATTTTCACAAGACTATATAGCCTACTCTTTACAAGAATTTTTTACTATAATCCAGGTCTTTGGATTTTTCAGGCTGTTGGCAATTCAGCAGTACGGAAGTCACAGCGAATTATAAGTTCAAAAGACTTTTTATAGAACAAGACAACATTTTCAGTGTTCTCATTATGTTATATAGCTTATCTGGCCACCCACATAATGAACCTGAGTCCTTTTTGTCAAAATGACCTTGTAGGATTATGTGGAGTGATATTGCAACCATGACAGCAATTGAAGAAAGAGCGAAGGCCCAGAACTCATAAAGAGTAGATGAGGCATAAATGGGAAGCAGGCATGTGTGGCACCCATATTTAAAAGGAGCACAGAAATGAATTAATGAGGTAAAAATGAGGTCTAGTAAATTGTCTGTCAGATAGCTGAGACCACTGCAGCAAGAGTCATCTTAGAATCATTATGACAAAGCTGCATATAGACAGGTTGAGAAACAACACAAGTAATGGTCCCTTATAGTTAATTAGGACTAGCCTGAGTTGAATTGAAAATTTATGGTTTTTTTGTGTCCGAGATCCAAAGGTATGTAAGTCCAGGTTTCTCAGAGGCTCAGCAGGCTCTACTGTTAGATGTGTAATCAGACAAGCCCACATATGACACCTTTGAAAATACTTGACCACATAATTGCAAAATTCCTATCTGGCTTAGTGAAATGGAAAGAGTGTAGATTTGAGGTCACTAAAGGATAGTTTTTAATCCTGTCTCTACCGAATACCAGCAGTGTGACATTTGATGAGGAAATTTCACAACTATTTTTGGCTTACTTATCTTTAAAATGGGACAAAGTCAAACTACTTAAATGATCTTTTGAGACTGTGCTTGGAAGAAAGTGCTGAGCACATTTCCTTATCTGGAGTGGGAGGCCACAAAAGAAATCATAGCTGTAGCAACTATTTCTTGTAAATTTTCTTTCTCTACTCTGTAGGAAACAGAAATGTTTCCACCAGCAAAAGTTTCCTCTGAACATATCTAAATGGATAATAAGAAAATGACATCAAGTGGGGAAATCGAGTTAATTACTGAATGAAACAATGAGCCAAAGTGAGGTTCCATGCCTAATACCTGTTAGATGCTCATCTATTTCCCCCTCTTTCTATTTCCTCGTCTATCATATGCACTGAATATGTGAACCAGCCCTGCTGTTCCTAACTACCCAGGGCATTTTCATTATAACATAAGGACTAAAACAAATCCTCAGAAGTTCAGCCTTATTTGAAAAAAGTGCTGTAGGTTCCTGCTTCCTGCTATTAATGACTTTTCAGTTTAATGGTTTGAGTTCTATAAAGTATAAGATGTAAATCCAGTTGAAGCTACTGTTAGTTATTAACATTTTGGTACAAATCAATTTGCAATTCTTTCTTGAGGGCTGCTTTTAATAGAAAAATAGCAGAGGGCACTGGTGAAGGAAGGGGTCACCCTCTTGGGGAGAGACTGGCAGGGCTGCTGGCTGGTAGCCCAGCACAGTTGCTGAGGATCCAGGCTGGCTCCCCCTAAAGGTGCCATATGGCACTGGTATAGATCCTTCCATTCGTGGCTTTATTTTTTCTCCATTTTGATAAAACACATGCAAAAATCGGTAAATAATTTTAGAATTGTAAATAAATTTAGTATTTTACAGAAAAAAGCATAAAGCTACAAATTTTGCTATATTTCCCACCTGATTTTATATTAGTATAGTTTTTTTTTTTAAAGAATGATTGGCAACAGACATATATTTCCATATTTTGACTTTGACCACTTTTCAGGTAAATGCACATCTAAGTAATTGCTGTCCACATTTTATCATGTAACCTTGAGAGCATTGCAAGTGTTAGGCATTCAGACTTGGATCAAGGTGTCCAGTATCCAGGCTTTGCACCTCAGTGGCGTGTTCCTTTTTCTAATAGCACTTTATTGTCTACTTACGTAGACAATAGTTGTTTAGATGTCAGAGATGGCATTTAAGTTTTCAAATCTCCAAATCTTCTTTTTACCTTTGTTGAAATTTAATAATGTGGCACATCATTAATGCTTGTTTGTTATCTTATTACATAAGGGATCATATTTTATATGTGTTATAAGTCTCTTAACATTCAACTACATATACACTTTAGTATAGTGTCAGTGACATGTCATATATGCAATATATTGATCATTCTTCATGTTTATATGTATTGAAGGCAAGATTGTCAGTCCTGTAGAAAAATGGAATCTGTTATACATGAACTACCATGCCATTGTTTCCTAATTGACTCAACATCTGATGAATGGATAAATGTAATAAATGCCATGAACAATTTAAAAAAATGCATGCTATCATTTCAAATCAACCTACATAAATAATTGACCATGGAATCATTTGTAGTTTTCTAGTGCCTGATTTGCTATTTTCTTTGCAGTCAGTCATTTTTTACATAGAACTTAGATACTAACTTTAAGTTTAATTCTGCAGAGGAATTAGTGATCAATATTTATGTGATGTTTTTATTTCTTCCTGACTACCAATTCTTGGGTACACTATGTGTTCTCCCTCAATCTGAAGAACTAAAGGAATAAAAAACAAAGTCAACATAATCACAAATGAAAAGTGGCATTAGAATGATACCAAAGTTCAGCTTCCTAGAGAGGGCATGTGACACTACAGAGATCAATGGGATCTGAAATTTTACTGCCAGCTTTTGTTTGCTAAATCTCTTGAAAATAATCTGGATTTTCTTAAAAATAATAATCACCCAGAAACATTGCAATATCAATATTTTCCCCCATCTTTTATCCATATGGATTCAATTATCTGGCTTGAGGTTAAATTTACAAAATAGACTTAACAATTTTTTGTGTAGTAACATAGGCTCCTAATTGGGAAATTTACTCAAGAAATATATTTCAATTCAAGCAATGAATTGACACCTTAAAGAATTTTCTTTATTCTAGGATTGATTGTTTTTTAATTTTGTCAGCATTTGCCAGTTGTTAAATTCTCTTACTTATTAAAGGATGTAATACTCATTCTGAGAACTTGAGGCTAGACAAAGAAATAAAATATTACAAACAACTCTGTCTTCTTTTAAACAGATCGTTATTGCATAGGATATTGTGGTGTTTGATCACATAATCTTATAACGCATAAGGAAGCCTGTGGCCACCAGTGTTTGCTTAAATCACTGTCCCCACTCCATAGAATAGCCCATTTCAACCAAGATCATTGAGTATCTAGGTGCTGTGTAAGGAGCAAGGTTGGGAACACAAAGAAGACATTTTCTCCAAAGGGCTCAGTACCTACTATAGGAGACATATACATAAACAAATTATAGCAAGACAGCCTGACGCATCTCTCCTTGTTTGAAAGCAGGTCAGTAACTCAAGAGAGAACAGAAGTAACCCTTAGCTAGAGAGGAGAGAAAAGCATCTTATTTGGTGAAGGGCAAAGCAGTGTGATTCAGAAGTGGAAAAAGAATGTATAAACTGAGAATCTGGTGAGAGCAGATTCTTAAAAGAATAACAAAATCCTAAGGCATTGCTGGATAAATTTGGAAAGGGAAATCATAAAGGAGTCTGCAAAGATAAGGAGCTATAGAAAAACATAATTCTTTAAAGTGAACTCAGAGGGATATGTGAATTTGTGAAATGAGGACTAGGTTTTGGGGGGAGAATTATATAATCTGGAAAGAAGCAACTGTGCTACTGAAACACAACTTTTATTCTGAATGCATAGGAATCCATGGCAGTGTTTCAGCAGGCAGCAACTGAAGGCAAAGGACTCCAGGGGGCTGGAGAGCTCCAAGGCTCATCCTTAGTAGAAAAGGTTTTAACAGATACAATTTTCATGAACTAAAAATGTTATAATCCCAGAAAACAGAAAAGATGGGAAATTATTTCCTTCACAACTTGAATAAATGAGCAAGAACTTTCACTCCTAATCAGGAACATACCTGCCCATTGTGTTATCCAGAAGTCCCTCAATACTTTGAGTTTTACATCTTTTTAAGTTCAGACAAGGGAAACTGAAATCGTAATTCTCCAAATTGTGGAACTTTGCAATTCAAGCATTTCTCCACTAAGCTCATTGCCACGTGCAGCCCTTGGAAATTAAATCATTCCACCATTCTGTCTGAACTATTAATAGATGGGACTAGGAGAGTCGCACCTGCTTTCAGATTTTAAAATTTGACTTTTTCTTGAACTCTGAATTGTGATCCCTTTAGATTTAGAAAACCACAATCTAACAAAGCTATCCTCACCTTCTAAATCTGAAAGATGTGGTCGAGTTAATTACTGTAGCTTGGAAATAATAGGGCCAGTGCTCCCTACGCAGGGAGCTTGAGTCGGACATAATCAGAGTTCCTGGTGTCCTGAGCTTAAAGGTTGTAGAAAGTACACAGCTGCAGCGTCTGCTGAGTAAGTCTCAGGTGATCCCCGAGAGCAGGAGCACAGTGGTGGACAGACAGGAACAGAGCCAGCCTAGCACCATCGCCAGAGGAACTCTCCAGGTCTATTATCACTTGCGCTGTTTCACTCTGTGTACTTCAAACAGATGGGCCCACAAAGATTTCAGAGCCAGAACTCAGGTGTATGAAGCAAAAGAGAGGGAAATTATTCTGTTTCTATGTAGGTTAGCCCAGTAATTGAATAAAATATTGTTGAGCTCCTATGTGCCAGGCACTATATTAGGCATTGGAAGTAAAACAACAAACAGGGCAAGAGCTTCTACTCTCAAGGATCTTATGTGCATGGACTATATAGGTGAGAAACCAAAAAACATGGCAATATAAAAGGCAAAACACAGGGCACCAGGAGACCAGCTAAATGAGGCTCTCAGACAAGTCTTTGGGTCATGAGAGGTCTTCTTAAAGGTACTAGCATCTAAGACAAGACATAAATCATGAGGTGCTGTTAGCAGGGGAGAGGTGGAAAGATGGTCCTAGCCAAGTCAAAGACAAAGAGGGGAGAGAAATCATGGTACATAGAGTCAAGGAACTTGCTGCGAGTAGACCAATGTGGCCAGAACTCAGAGTGGATGTAAAGGTTGAGCCAGGGTTTTCCAGCTTCTTGTACATGTCACTTTTCTTCTTAAAGAAAATTAGGAAGGCCTGCCTTTGGGTACTGGTGACTGGACATGACAGAGAATTGGATCCAGTGCATTGGACCTGCTAGTCTGACATAGAGAAGGGCAGCATATTTAGTCTAGGCTGAACTCTTTAAAGAAAAATAAGCCTCAAAAGTCAAGGCAACAAAAACAAACAAAAAAAAGCCAACTCTGAAAATCAGGCTAATGAATGGGAAATGAAGGCAAAATTCAATAACTTGAAAAATAGATGATCTAAGCAGGAACAGGTTAGGGACAACAGAGGAGGGTTTGGTCACATTCCTACAATCATTGCCTCCTTCAAGTAAAATGACAAGATAGATGTGGAAAATATGCATGCATGAATTATAGTCAACTCATTTTTTTGTATAACCAGATGAATTCATTAATTCCTTTATAAAACAATTCTATTTAGCATCCTCTTTGTTCTGGACACTATTTTAAGTGACGTAAATAGAGGTGGAGTGAAGCTTATAGGTTAGTGAGGTAAGAAAGAGACAGGGACCAAATAAATTAGTAATTTTGTTTATATATTTATACATTACATTGTGTTATAAAAAAGTAACATAGGGCAATGGGATGGAGACTAAGGGGGAGCTCTGAGTAAAGTGATGCAGACAGCCACATGATCTAGAGGAAGTGCTCCAGGTACTAAGAACAGTAAGTGGGGATGGCCCAGGCAGCAAAAAAGCCTGAGAGCTGGGAGGGCTTTAGAAAAGACCAGGAGGATTGTGAAAGAAGAGGCAGAGGGGAGATCCCACAGGCCACGGGGTTTTATTCTAGTAGTAATGGGAAGTCACTGGAGGGTTTCAGATAAGGTTTGAAATGATGTGATTTGTGCTTTGAGAAGATCACTGTAACAATTATGTAGAACTTGAACTTATGCAGGTAAAGTGGAGGCTGGAAACAATCTCGTTTTCCATTGCGGTGGTCCAGTTGAAAGGCGATGGTCTTACTGAGGTGGAGTTTTGCAGTGGAGATGGTGAATTGTGACTCCACTCTTTATAAGAGGCCAGAAGTTGGAAAAAATTATTAATACCTATCTTCTTTGAGTCTCTAATTCCTCCCCTATAGCACTGGATACAATACTGTGCCTCCCTTGTAGAGATGTGGTTATGGTTAATGAGGTGAGGTATGTTAAAGGTCTAGAGCAGTGTCTGACAAAGTGGTCTCTAATCTGCAGTCATCCTCCCCCGAAGTCCGTATTCTCATTTACCTTCTCACAAGGACTCACAGGTTTATCATGAAGAACACGCCTCCCGCAGTGAAGTTTTAAGACACTAAGAACAGCCTTGATAATCATGGACACTCTTCCCAAGATTTCCCAAAACGTGGCTCATCTAGCCGTTTACTCAAAACATTTGCATGAATGAATGAAATAAGAAGCTATGATTCAAGAGTAAATCAGAGATTCTGAGAGTGTGATGGGGGTTCATTCAAATGTAAAATTTAAAAGATAAAAAATCCTGTGGGCCTAGAGTGGCCACGTATGTAGCATATGAGTAGTTAATCCAGATCTTGTACAAAAAGGTACACTATTAGATCCTACTATAACTCAGTAAGTTTTGATTAAGCGTCTATATATGCTAAGCACTGGGCTAAATAATTTTCAAATAATAATTCAAAAGATGAGAGAATGGAGTTGATGTTTCCCCCTATTTCCCTCTAGCCATATGCCAAGCTGTTGACTTGTTCTTATTTAAATTATTTCTTCATAGGACATTAAATCCATAATGGTGTTTCTAGGCCACAAATCCTTCTCCAGTGATTGCCAGTCATCAATCCTAGACGACCACCTGGTCATCACTGTGGGTGCCGCCACGTAATTCACTCTGTTCCATCTGGTTGCAACTAGAATAAGCACTGCAAAAACACCAAATGATGGGCAGTAGCTAACATGATTTCTAGAGCGTCTTCTTAAAATAAAGACATTTGGACTAACACTAAAGTTTTTAGGCATCTTAATTTTAACATTTTGCACAATATTGGCTCGGGAGGAATGTGATCTCCAGGGGATATTCTTGCCTTGAACCAGAATCAACTTGGCATTTGACCTAAAATGAACTCAGCCTCTCACAAGGGTAGTTACTCTTATGGATACATTTTCATCAAACAACTTCTCTGCTTGAAAATTCCTGTGATTTGGAAGTTAATATCCTGGTTGTCCAGGAGGAACTTGATTTAGTGGTAAGGGGGCTTAGCTGCTCACCCAGTCTCACTCTAGCAGTACATTTTGGGGGGCCCATTGCTGCAGGGAGTACATTTGTGGCCTGGCAACGGGTTGAGATTTTCTCCACGTTCTACATCTCAGAAAATCACAAAGCAAAAATGCCTAGTAGAAAGAAGCATGCATATACATCAGGCTGGCCGTTAGATCTCATTCAGAAACTAACCAATTAGTGTCAAAGTAGTAGCTTTTGCTGGTAACAAACCATCTCAAGTCTTAGTGGCATACAACATAGGCATTCACTATGCATCATGCCTTTGGAGCCTGCAGGTTGAGATGGATGGGGTGGCTGTCCTAGCAGGGGCTTTGCCTTTCTCCACGTGGTCTCATCAACCAGCAGGAACCTGGGCTTGCTCACACAGTGGTGGAAGAGTTCCCAGCATAAGAGGAGAAGAAGCAGTAAAGTCTCTTGAGAGCTGGGATCTGGATATGCAATGTTGCTCCTGTTGGTAGACAGTCACAAGCCACCTGGAGTGAACAGGTGGGGAAAGAGGCTAGACTCTATTCACAGACAGAATGCGCTGTGGAGAATATAGGGCCATTTTGCAGTTTACAATATCATTCATGATTTTTGCACTTAGCACAGATGGTCTAGACCAGGGAAAATCACTCCCTACTTGTGGATAATTTATACATATATGCAAGCTATTTTGTTTTTTTCCCTAAGTTAGTAGATTATTTCTGCAAACATTGAAACCTTCCTCCAGCACAGCTGGCAGAAGTCTTGCCAGTGTCATAATTCTGTACTTCATCAGACTCTGAGGTTGAAGCAGACATGCCTTTGAACCACAGCACAGAATCCATTTCTCCAGTGACATTTTCTGAATGATAGTTATTCTATTAATGAGAAAATGAATCCAGAAATGAAATTCTGCCTCTACTCCCCAAACCAAAAAAGACTCTTGGAAGAATTCTTTTTTTCCCTCGGTAAACCTCATGAAAGAAAAACTTTTGGCTGTATTCTTTGTAAATTGGTCCAACCAACAGCAAGAGAAATAAAAAGTACAATGTCAGCACTTTCTGCGTCAGGCATTATATCCTGATTTCTCTGGTGCTCATAGGACAAAGAACCAGTTTGCTAACTTGTTGAAATTCTTCTCCTTTATCATTCCTTGTCTTGCCCAGCATTTCTGGCATCTTGTTGCCTTCAAATGTTGAGGCTAAACACTAACCTCTTCAGAAATTCAGGTCCTTTTGCTTGAAGGTCTTCTTTGTCACTTCAGGATATTTTTGCAAGTCACTTCCTCTGCACTTTAAAATCTATTGTTCCCAAGCTCAATCTCCCAATGAAGCACATAATGTCTTTGGCATTTATCTTCATCAAGATCTCAGCAAACACAAAACAATGTTAGGCATAAAGTAGGAATTTCCATTCTTGGTGTGATTTAAGGGCATCATCATCTATCAATATCTTTATATAATTTTTTGTCATGGAGCCTGATATTTCTGTTGTTAGGGAAGCATTATTTCTGTTGGAGTAGTCCACATCTTTGTGTGGATCAGTTCATTACCTATTGAATAATTCAGCCAGTCTTGATGAAATGGGATATAGAAAAAGTAGTACGGAAAGTGCAAAGAGTTTAAAATTGAAAATGGCAGAGCTGGGTTCTACATTTAGTCAAGCCACCATCTGGCTGTGAGTACTGACCTTTCTGAGTCATCTGCAAAATCAGGGCGATGAACAAGGAGAGTGCTAGGGTTTTTGCCAGTGGTATGATGAGAATGAGAAGGAAGATGAGTCAGAAGCAGGGGTTACTGACAGGCCTGCTGGAGGGTGTGATGTGTGTCCTAGCAGTCAGTGGGCATATTTGATTCCCACATCCTGAAGAGAAAGGCTCTAAGGAGGAGGAAAGTAGCTGGGGAAAAAAGCATTAAAGGTAATTGGAAATTTTGCATTGTCCAGTTCAGCAACCATTTATTGAGCCTACTGTGTGTCAGGCAATTGTGCTGGTAAAGGAGATACAAAGGTAAATCAGAGAGTTCCCAAGTCAAAGAGACCACAGAGAACCTTACAAAAATAGATGATAGCCAAATATCATTGCTACACATTGTCAGTTGTATGTTATGGGTAGTATAAGAGCCTGGAGGAGAAATCAGAGAAAGATTCCTGGAGAAGATGACAACTGAACTAAGTCCAGAAGATGGAATGAGAGTTATTCAGGACAATAGAGTATGAAAGAACATTGCAGGAGAGCCTTTCATGGAGAGGAAAGAACCAATGCCAAGTTGTGAAGACATGAAAAGAACAATGTAAGTGAGAAGCAGCCTTCTCAACATAAATTTGCAGATTAGCTTCTAGGCAAAAGACATCATGGTTTTGAGTGTGGGAAGGAGAAGAAAAACTATTCTTTTACAAACTTTCTTCAGTCCTAGAGGGCATCATGCATGTTTCTGCCATTTTGCTTCCCAGGCTTCAAAGACTCCAAATCTTTATTTCTAATATATACATGAAAGAGGTAACCACATATTAAAGTCTCCAAATCCTTTTATCCAATTTATAGATGGCAAAGTTCATCTGGAGAATTAGGACATACTTTGAGATCCTTGGTTGATCTCTGAGTTCCCAAGCAATGAAGCCAGAGACAGGATTCAGCTGAGATAGGAACCAGGCTCATTTCCCTAGTTTCAGGAATCTACTTATTATTGCACAAATATCAGTTTAATTCACGCTTAAATATTTACTAGCCTCTGTCCTATTAAAAGCATTTACATTTTCAGCTGAACTTTCATTTCACCTCTACTGCACAGAGAAATTAAAAAATCAGTTTCCAGATGGCTGCATCATTCCGTGTGTGTTCTCAAAGGTGGCCCGGCAATCTGGAATTCAGAGTCCGTTAAATGTGCTGAGAGATATAAGATTTCAGTGTTTCGAGTACTGCTGAATCCCATAGCTCTGCAGTCTATTTCTATTTCAGTATGTATTGGGTGCCCAGCACTATGCTAGACACAAATGGATCAAAGAAAAACATCTTGTCCCTAGTACATAATGTTTAGCTCATAATACGGGAGGCAAAGCTTGCCCACCTTAGGTAATTAGCCAAAAAATTTGGGGAAAAAATGTATTAGTGTACTGCTGTGTAATATCCCTTAGTTTTTTAAAGGGAATATCTTTCACTAGCTGGTGAGAAGCCCATGACAGAAACAGGAAAATAAAATAGGTCAGCTGTACACTGTTTTGCCCAGTGAATCTGAGCCAGGGAGAGTCTTCAGGTAACAGGGAGTAATGTGAGTTTTCCTGGTGGAGGAGTGAGGTCTCCCTGTATCTTTTGGTGGAAGGGATGAGCAACAAAAGGCATTTTTGGTGTCCCCCGACCTCAGTACCTCCCAAGTCCTGTTAAAAATGTTCATTTTAATTACTACTTTGGACCACTCATTTCATCATGTATTTAATAAATTTGTGTTTAGTGCACTCTGATAACTGTGCCAAATGCTGAAAATACCAAAATGAGAAACACAAAATTTAACATCAAGGGTCTTACATTCTTGTAGGGGTGGAAGACAAGTAACTGGTAAGCAAAGGACAGTATGAAATGCACTACAATAAACATACAGTACCAGGTGTGAGAATGCATAGGAAAATGTCTCTTACACCTGCCTAGTTGGTCAGAGATGTTGATCACCATAGCAGGTGATATGGCGCTTGATCTGAGAAGAATTAACTAAGCAGAGAGAGGTGTTCTTGGCTGAGAAGTGAGTGAGTTGAGACATACTCTGGGGGTCTCAGTTAGTTCAGGATGGCTGGGATGTTGGTATATGGGGATGTGGCAAAGACAAGGCTGGGAACTGAGTAGTCAGGGGCCATGTCATGATGAGGGCAATGAAATCCCTCCTAAAATGCAAATTCTGAAGGGAAAATAAACATGAGTTACCATTCTTTCACACTTTGCATCAAATCAGAAAACGTATTAACTTCTGTTAAACAAATGGCAAACAGGGTAGGTATGTTTCTATGTAGGCTTGGAAAGAACAAGAAGTTCTTACATAGCTAGGGGCCATCTGAAGACACTGAGCCCTGGAGTCCCAGGTGGAGCGGGATTCAAGGAAAGGAAGCGACACAACTCTGCTTGCTTTGCTAATGGAATTGACATATTTACTGTCCCAGCACTTCAGATGGTGGACACTCTAATTCCCCTAATATGAAAGCTTCTATTGGCAAACCACTCCTCCACTTATTTATTAATGTAACATACTTTAAAAAATGTCCAGTCTATGGCAAGATTCAAGATGGAAGGCTTCAGGAACCTCATCTCAAATCAGTGAGAACCTATGGTGGAGCAACTGACCTGGCTCCCCAGTTTCTCCCTTTCCAGTATTTTATCCAGGTCCCAACTCTCCAGTTATTGCTGGTAGCTCCAAGGAACTCTGCCCATCTCCATATCTCAGGCAATATGATACAGAAATACAAAGGTAGATAATATGCAGCTCTTTCATTTAAGAAGTTTATTTCCCAGGAAAAGGAATAAATCTACCACCAGGAAATTCTGGTACAAAGTGATTAGGGCTATAAAAATGGGCAAGATGAATTGGGAGGCAGGACAGAGACAGGGGAGGTAGTGAGGCCAGCCAGCAAGCGGCTAAACTGGTTGAGAGGTAAGGGCAGGGGAGAGGTGAGAGTGGGCAGAACAGGGAGGATTTCAGACTTGTAGAGTTGTCCTGCTTTAGATTATAGCCATAACTCAAAGCCTGGTTCACATCTGCCTTCTAGTGACTTCTTTGGCTAAATGCCAAGTGTTAAATCACAAGAAGTGGAGTGGAAATCAGCTCAACATTTATCAATCTTTTTTTTTTCCTAAATGTTGTCAAGCCAGGAGATCCAAGTTTATGGAAGATCTATGGAAGTTTCTGGAAGTTCCTAGGACTAGGTGATGGAATGCTGAAAAGATCAGATCTGTAGTTAACTATAGTTCTTATATACTGAACATCTCACAGCCACACAGTTGTGATTTTTTTTTCCCCTAACAGCACAATTTTGAGCAACTCCATTGCTATTATATTATTGGTGGCGGGGGAGGATGATTCATAATCCGGGGGAACTTAATCTCTCTTATTTTACCTTCCCTAACTCAAAATTATGAAAGAGTATTATTTGGTGGGCATTGATACAACGCAATGCAACATACCATATGCCAACCAAGCCACCACCATTTAATAAACATTCTCTGACACATATTGCCCAGGTCACAGTCTGTCAGTGCTGAATGTCTCAGTCTTTTATTCTGTCTTCATTGTGGGGCATTTCCTTTGGTATTTAACAGTGCCACTAAAGTATTATTTGCAGTGGGAAGAGAAATCTTTGAATTTCACCAGCCTGTAACTCATACATCTAGATTCATTTGGGATTGGGCAAGAACAATTGGTTAACTTTAGCACAGGCTATAACAGGAAGATAATCTACTTGTTCATAAGAGGGCACTGTTGTTTCCATCCATGGTTTGTCATTTTTAACATTAAACCAAGAAAACATAGTATTATACCCATTCTTCTCTTCTGAATTTTTCACACATTTCAGTATAACAGAATAGGAAATACACTGAAATATACATAAGCGTGCTTTCCACGCTACAGCATAGCAGCATCTCTGAGCTTGACATAGAATGTCATAAATGACACTGACACTGTCAAGCAGTGTTTAAACTCATTTGCATAGAGTGAAGGATTCTTTTTCACAAATCATGCTTTCCCAAGAAGTTTCCCTATGATCTGTCAGAATCGCTAAGCTTTTGTATCATAATACCAGTTCTTACCCTCTACAATGAGGATAGCTTGCAACAGCATTGTAGTGAGATTATGAATTTTATTTGTCTACCAACTTGTGCTAGTGCTTTTATTGATAATCTTACTGCTATTAAAATAAATAGATAACATTATAATTTATTCATTATACATCTCTAAATGCCTTATAGTCACTAAAAATTACCTCTTTTTTGTACAACGGTAATGTCAGCTGTTTCTGAGAGGGTTTTTACACAATTTCATAAAATGGTCTGATTGTTTAGTGTTTTCTAGTATACCTAAATTTTTAATAGTCTGGTGGCTATTCCTTTCATTTATAAAATTAAATGAAACAAAAAGTCGAGGAGAATAACGCAACAATGGTGAACAGAATTGAGCAGTGGGAGGACAGGGGTGAATGTTACTGAGCAGAAAACAGCCTGGAGGGATCAATGAGAGACTGTGGAAAATAGGGAAATAACTGATTCTTTAAGTTCCCCTCACATTTTTGTGATATCTTTGCTTTTAGTAAAATAATTTTTCTGTTTGCATTTTCTTGATTTTTTTTTTTTTTTTTGTATGGGAAGAAACTGCTAGCGTCTTTATTTATGTTGGAATATCCAAAAGTCAAAGTATTTTGGTTTTTCCTATTTTGACTAGATGTCAATTCACTTGTTTGAAGGTTTTGTATGTGTAGTATTTGAGCAATTGACATTTCTGAAGGCTTTGCTTATGTAGCCTAAGAGTCATGAATTGGAAATTAGAGTAGCATGCGTTAAGAATGCCGTTAGTGAACATTTACAGTTGATCTCCTTCTGGCTCTTTTCTTGAAAGTAAATAACTTTGTATTGTGCATGGAAAAGCAATTTTAAAACTTTGAATATCTAAAGTACATTTACATTTCACCTGCTTAATTATGTTTTTCTTGCACTGTCTTAGGCTGGGTACCCTGGA